>QJOA01000443.1:0-54800 GCA_004155915.1 Monosporascus sp. CRB-9-2
TATTAACTGCATTTTTTTACCACCTCCTTCTTTTTGGGCCACAAAAGCTTGTCTCTTTTATATAATAAATATTCCTCCTTTTTAAAAACGTTTGTTTTTAATCTTATAACGTTTGCTTAAAATATAATTCGTTTCGCGCAATTGGACGTTTTTTTCCCGTAAAAAAACGACTCTATATAATAATCACATATAACGTTTTGTTATAAAACTAGCTGACTTAAATATTTTTGTTAGCGAATTACTTTAATAATTTTTAATCTTCCTTTATAAGTATCGTTTTTATTTTATTATTTTACGGATATTTTTAGGAGTTTTCGTAAGGGGTAAAATGGAACCGGCGGAGGTTAACGGGGAAATAATCGGTGTAAGTACAATTAAAGGAACCTCTAATTTGGAAAAAACGTTATTAGAATCGAATGGAATAAACCCAGCTTTTGCGAATCCAGATTTGATGTTATCGGACGTTATAGCAGCTTAGAACGTATCGTAAAAGCCGGCGAAAAAATCTTTTTTAGTAATATAAGTATAATAACGTCGTATTAAGTTTTCGATATATTACGAATAAGCGCGTTTTAAAACAGAAAAATAAGATATATTAAGAAATTAAAGCCGATACGAAAAATACGCGGTCATATAAAGCGTAATAATGTTGTTATTAACGTAATATTTTTCGAATTTTATCGAATAATAACTTTCGTAGCCGTTAAAGATAAAGAAACGTTTCGAACCTTTCGTACGCGTCCGAATATATTTATTAAAATACCGGATTTATTCGAACCTTAATTTATTTATTATCCAGCCATTATTACTTAATGCGATCTTTTAATCGGCTGCTGGTAATAAATTGTTACGGTACCAGGATCTAAAATATTTTTTTCCCGCCATAATAACAAATGGCAATATAGCTTAACCTTGAAAATTTAATAACTTAAATAATTATAACCTATTTTTTATTTTTTTATTACGTTTATTTAGGTTTTTTACGTCTTTCGGTACTAGTAATTACCATACCCGTTATTATAAAAAGCCTTATTAAAAATCTAGTTTTGTCGAAATTATAAATATCTTTTTTTATGATATCGTATTTCGCGATTATAGCCCGAATAAATTCGAATTATTTACGAAATATTTCTGGATTTTCGGATAAAATCCGTTAATAATCGATTCTTCGATTTAAACGCGTTTGGAATTTTTTTTACCGTTTAACAAAATTCGACGTTTAATTAATTCCAACGCGTTTTATAACGCGCTGGGCCAGCAATATATTGGCCATATCTTCAACATACTGAAGCCGGACAGAAAACGTTTACGTATTTAGGTTAAAAATTCGATCGATAATTGATTTTTTTTCGGTCAGCGTTAATTTCTGTAAAAAAGGGATAATATCGGCTCGGGCGTATTTACCGGTAAAACGGTATATTAAAGTAAAATACGGAACTTTATAAACAGAACTAAACTTTTTGTAGCTAAATTTCGGGTCTCGTTTTTTAGTTTGAATGGTTAGGTTTATTCTTGCTTCTTTTATAAGGCGCTTTATATTATAGTTATTCAGAAATGAGCAATTGAAGATATGTTGTTAGAATAGCTAGAAAAGTGGTTCGCTCATATATATCTCTTACTTATATGTGTGGGACGTTATACGTTAATATATATTAGCTAAGATTCTTTTTATCGTAATAATTTATCGTTATTATAAATGTTTTTTCGGTATTATATTTAAAATTCTTTGTTATATTTTGATTTTAAGTTTTTTTAAGTTAAATTGCTTATTAAATACGTTTTTTTTAATCTTTTGCAAGAAATAATAACGTAGTCGAATTTAAAGAGATATTTTGTATAACGTAATTATTTTTTCGATTAATTTTTATATCGTAAAGAAATATATAATATTTTTGTAATTTGTCTAACGCGCCACACCATTAAACAATCCAAACCACTAAGCGGACCAATTTTGCCAACATTCCAATTACTTACCTTCAATTACCCATTTTTCAAAACTAATAATATAGAAAAACTTACTAAAAAAAAAAAAGATTTAGCCATTCAGGTTAAAAAACGAAACCCGAAACTTAAGTATACGAAACTTAATTTTATATATAAAATTACTTTAACGCCCTTAGAAGCCCGATATTACGGTAAATACGCCCGAACTAATATTATCTCTCCTTTACAAAAATTAACAGCAACCAAAAAAAAAAAAAACGATTATTAATCAAATTTTTAATTTAAATACGTAAACGTTTCCTATCCGGCTTTAATATATTAAAAATATAACGAATGTATTATTTACTTAACGCGTTACAAAACGCGTTAAAATTAATTAAGCGTCGAAATTTGTTAAATAGTAAAAAAAACTTTGAACGCATCTAAATCGGAAAATCGATTATTAACGGGTCCTATCCGAAAATCCAAACACATTTCGCAAATAATTCGAACTTATTCAGGTTACTATCGCAAAATATAATATTGTAAAAAAAATTATTTATAACTTCGACGAAACTAAATTTTTGATAAAGCTTTTTATAATAATGGGCATAATAATTAGTAATACCAAAAAACGTAAAAAATTTAAATAAACGTAATAAGGAAACACAAAATAAATTACAATTATTTAAGCTATTAATTCCCAAAGCTAAACTATACCACCATTTATTATTATAACGGAAAAAAATTACCTTAAATCCTAATACCGCAATAATTTATTACTAGTAACCGATTAAAAAATCGCATTATATAATAATAACGAAATAACAAATAAATTAAATTTAAAATAAAGTTAGTATTTTAATAAATATATTCGAAGGCGTACAAAAAGTTCGAAAAGTTTTCTTATTTTCGACGGCCACGAAAATCATTATTCGATAAAATTCGAAAAATATTACGCCAATCACGACAATATTACGCTTTATATACCCGCGCATTTTTCGTATCGGCTTCAACCTTTTAACGTATTTTATTTTTCTATTTTAAAGCGTACTTATTTGCTATATATCGAAAACTTAATATAACGCCATCATACCTATATTACTAAAGAAAAAATTTTTACCGGCTTTTATAACGCGTTTAATGCTGTTACAACGTCCGATAACATCAAATCTAAATTTGCGAAAGTTGACCTTATTTTATTCGATTTTAATAACGTTCTTTCCAAACTCGAAATCTTTTTAATTATACCTACGCCGCTTATTTTTTTCGTTAATCTCTGCCGGTTTTATTCGTTCCTTACCGGCAAAAACTTTTAAAAATATCCATAAAATAATACAATAAAAACCTTATTTATAAAAAGAGATTGAAAATTATTAAAGCAGTTCGTTAATAAAAATTATCGAATCGGCTAACTTTTTAATAAAAAGTAATTTGTTACTTTTGTACGAAATCGTTCTTTTTCGGAAAAAAAACGTCCAATTACGCAAAACAAATTACGTTTTAAATAAACGTCTGAAAACTAAAAATAAAGGTTTTTAAAAAAAAATTACTTATTATACAAAAAGGATAAGTTTTTTTAGCCGAAGAAAAGGAAATAATAAAGAAATGCAGCCAACAACAACTAAAAACAATCGTTGCAAAAAGGTTAAAACCAAAAAACGGAAATGTAACGTTTACGGCAAACCCGAACATAATATATGTACTTATAAAAAAGCTGTAAATACGTTTAGCGAAAAAGAACTCGATTAATTTAAATTAATTTAATATGTTGTAGTTATATTATTTGGATTTGTTGTTACGAAGTGCTAAGAAACGGTCCGTTCATTGGTTTGGACCGTTTAATAATGTAGTACGTTATATTTTTATCTGGTATATATTACTTTTAAAATAATGTTTAAATTTTTTAAAAACGTTAATAATAGTTAGGGATTTTTTATTATATATAAGGTAATTTAGTTTGATTTTATATACCTTATAGAAATAAAAAGTAATAAGGTAAAGATTTTTTTAATCATTTCGATATTAAATTTCTTTTTAAAACGTAATTTAAAACGTTAGTTTTTAGTTTAATTAGCCGTTCTAGGTTATATATAATTAATATTCGTTTATTAGTCAAGGCGTTTTTAATTTGTTAAAAAACCTTTTGTGTTTTGGGTATTTATTCGAATTACTTTTTTTTCTTAATAAACTTTTTTAATAATATAATTATTTTGTTAAAGTTATGTATAAATGTTTTATAGTAATTAACAAAATTAAAAATGCTTATACTTTTTAATATTAAGAGGTTATATTTATTTTTTAATTATTGTAAGCTTTTTAGAATTTATTTTACTATTTTTAAGGCTACTAATATTTTTTAAGTATTTTATTTCTTATGTATAAAAAGATTTCTTTCGGCGTTAATTAAAAGATTAATATTTTATAACGTTTATAAAACTTATAAATATATTTTTAATATTTTATTTCTATTTTTAAATAAATTAAGATATTATCGAGGTAATATATCACGAAAATGTCTAAATATTTTCGTAATACGTGGTTAATTATTTGTGAAAAGGTTGCCGGTATATTTATAAGTTTAAAGGTATAAAAAGGTATGCGAAAAATCCGTATTTGGTTTTAAAAGTTATTTTTTATTTATGACTTGATTTAATTCGTATTTAGTTATATTTTTTCCCTAAATTTAAAAATATAAATTATTTTACCCCGTATAAGTAATCCTTTCTTTCGCTAATTAATGGTAATAAGATTTCATTTTTAATATCAATATTATTAAATAATTTATAATCAAGAATAAATTATAAATTTTTATTTATTTCGGTACGAAATATATTAAGCTTTTTAGTCATAATTTACAACGTTATATATAGCTTTTTTTCAATTTATTTTTAAAATAATTACGTAATGCTTTTACTTTTATTTAATTCAAGTTATAAATAGGATAAATAATAATCATTTTGTTATCTTTAAAAACTATTTCGTAATTTTATCTATTGTAAAATAATAATTTTGTTTTAAACTTTTTTTAAAATAATCTTTTATATTTATAATATTGTAATAATAAGTTGTTATTTATTTCCCGAAATCGTACTTTAAGATATATAATAATATACAGTGTTTTTTTTAATATGCCTTTTATTTATTCCGCATTTTATTCTTCTAAATAATAAAGTTTTTATCCTATTTTTATTTTTATATTTATTAACCTTATTAATCGAATATTAAGATTTTACGTTATTTATATTTTATATATCGGTAAAAAATAAAACGAAATTTATTTAACTAATTTTTTAATCGATAATTAAAGTATAATATTTTAATTATAATAACTCGAAAACTATTTTCTAAGCTTTTATTTAAATAATATCAACACTAATAATTTATTTATTTATTTAAACGAAAGTTTTAAAATAATTAACTTTGCATTTAATTTATCCGTTATCGTAATTCAATATTTAATCTTCGGCATCTTCGGCCTTATTAAAACTTTCCTTTTTTTTATAAAAATTATAACTTATTTATTATTTTCAAGGCCACATAATATTTTTATACAATTCCGTAATTTACTTTTATGCCAAAATCTTTTTTTTAAATTCGTACTTATATTATAATTAATTTTTTTTCTGTCGCTTTTATTCCGCATAAAACCTTTTTAAAATGTTATTATTTATCTTTATTTTTCTTACCAAGTTAAAGTTTCTTTATAAATAATGCTAATTTTTTAACTTATTTTCGAATTCTATGATTTATTTTAAAAATTATTTATTTAAGTTTTATAATTATTATGAATATTAATTTTATTATCGTAACGTAGCGTTTAAATTAATAATTTATTTTTACACAACTTTTTTCATAATATATTTTAGTTTTAAAATCTTATTTCAAAAAAAAAAAACCGATTAAACTTTTCTTTAACAAGCGTATTATTTTATTAAATTCTTAATAAACGCTAATTAAATCTGTAAATCCGTAATCAGTTTTTTAATTTTTTTCCATTATCTTTTAAATTAATTTCTTTTATATCTAATAATTATATTAATCGTAATAACAAAAAAGGTTTTTTATAAACCAACTTTTCCCTGCCGGCTAACTTTTAAATATTATTAATTAATAGATTTCGTTTAAATTATTATTTTTTATAAATATCGGTATTATTTCTAGTTTTTTAAATTATTACTTATTTAATTATTAAAATTAAAACTTTATCACTATATTCGTATAATCTTTTATAAAATATATTTCTTTTAATTTTCGTATATTCCGTATTAATATCGTTTATAATTAATACCATAAAACCTCCCGTATTAATCGGACTTTTTTAAATATAGGTTTTCGTTTTATCCTTAATATTCTTTCATCTAAATATCGAATATTACTTAATCGTTTCTTTTTTGTTATTTTTATAATTAAAAAAATAAATCATGCTTTTTCAATTTTTTGATCTTTTATAATATTAAAATTATTTTATAAAAATTAACTCAATAAAAATAATGTTTTTAATTATTTTTTTAAAATAACTTTTTAATTTCTTTTAATCCATATTATATTTTTAATAGGAAGTTATAATTATTTCACACGTAAAATTTATTAATTATGTTTTTATTTTTAATTTCTTTCCGGTATTATCCTTCAGAAATTAAAGTTTATTATAATAATGACTTTAAATTTTTATATTATCGTATAAAATATCCTTACTTTTCGTTATTTAAATAAATAATTAAACCTTTTTTGAATTAATTAATACTTAATCTTATAAATCCTAAATATATTCCGTAAAAATTTGAAAGTAAATTACGTTTTTTTCTTAATTAACTTTAAAATACTTTATTTTCGCAATAAAATATCTTTTTTCTATCGTTTTTTAAATTATCGGCTATTAGTTTATAACTCCTGTAATCTATTTAATAAGGTTTATGATCCGACCTTCTTTAATTAATTCGTCCTTAACTTTTTTTGTTAATTTTTTATAAAATATATTAACTATAATATCGTTTTTATTATTTTCGTATTCAACTTTAACGGCTAAACTTTTAAGTATTATAACATCGTTAAACGTTAATTATTTTTATCGAAATTCAAATACTTTTTAAATTACGCCTTATTTTTTATACGGATTAATAAAATTATTTTAAAACTTATTTTTAAAATTAACATAATATTCGAAAACTTCCTTAATAATCTTTTTTATCGGGTTTTTTAACTTTTAAATAAATTCTTATAATAGGTTCAAACCAATTTACGGTCTCTCCAATAAACAAATCACCATAATAAAAAATTAATCCGGTAAATCTTTTAATCTTAAAAATAAAAAATATTTTTTAACTTAAGTAAAAAATATTTAAACGTTCCTTTTTTTATTATAAAGTTCGGGCTTTTTAACTTTAATTTTGATAATCGTTATAATTAATACCTCGGTTTTAAGTTAATTTTTAAACTATTTAACTTTATTTTTAAATCGGGTAACTTTTGCCTAAATTTACTAAATAACGTTATCCGAAATATTAATAAATATAATTATAATATTAATTATTATTTAAAATTTAACGATATTATTAAATAAAATTCATAACGTATAACGGTTATGAGATTAATTAATTATTAAACCTAATTATACGCTTTATATTAATAATATTATCGAAAAACTTAAATAATAAAATTATATTTACGTTTAATAAAAATAAATAACCGTAAATAATTTAAACAACCAGATTATAATTACAAATTAATATTATTTAAGTCAAAAAAATAATAAACGTATATGTATTCATTTTAATTCAAAATATTCGAATTAATTCGATTTATTTATAATAATTGAATCTCGTTAAACCTGTCAAATCCGTTCAGTTACTTTTTTTACTCGATTAACTCAAAACGTTAAGCCTTATTTTCTCCATTAAACCCATCGAACCGGTTACGTAAGCCAAAACCCTTTATCGAAGATATCTATATATCCTCCGACCGTCTGGCAATAGGCCAAGCCCTTAGGTTATAACAATTTATTATTATAATATACTATTTTTTAAATCGTATTTATTATATAATTAGTTCTTTGTTTAATGTTTTTATTACGTAGAAAGCTTTTTTATAGTATTATTATTTATTTCTTTTTTCTGACTAGCTTAGAGCTTTTTTCTATAAGTAGCGTTAATTTTGTAGGTTATTTTTAAGTTTCGTAATTCGTTTTAAAGATTGTTCGTTTAGTTTTAACAATCGCTATAAGTGTTTGTTTTATTGGCGTAACGTAACTTTTAAATGAGCGATTTATTTTCGGAAGACCTTTTTAATGCTATCTTTTAATTCTGGGATCTTTTAATCGTAGTTAAAAAACGATCGGATTTTTCTTTTAATAACGTATCGTTTTATTTAATCCTTAGTAGACGTAAATCAATGTTATAAGTTTATAATTCTTTTTGGTAATGTTTTGTTCCTTTTTTTTGGATTAGCTTTTTTTGTGTCTAGTAATTATATTAATCGTAGTAATATAAAATTGCTCTTTATAGAGTGAATTCTTTTTTTGGTTAACTTTTGCATATTGCTAACTTGTCGATATCGTTTTATATCGTTATCTTTTAAAGGTATCGGTATTGCTTTTAATTTTTCGGGTCGTTATTTAATTAATCGTTAAAATTAAAATTTTATTATTATATTTGTATAATTTTTCGTACGACATAAACTGGTATAATTTCCGTCCGTTTTGTATTAAAGTAGTTTATAATTAACGGTGTAAAGTTTTCCGTATTAATTAGGCTTTACTCTGTATAATTCTTTGTTTTATTCTTAGTATTCTTTCTTCAAAACGGTAAATATCATCTGGTTGTTTTTTTTATCGTTTTTATTATATGCGGAGAGGTAAATTAAATCTTTTTAATTTTTCTTAATTTTTATATTTTTAAAGTTGTTCGATAAAGGTTGGCTTAATAAAGATACCATTTTTAATTGCTGCCTGGAATAACTTTCTAGCCTTTTTAATTTTTGTTATATTTTTGGTAAAGGATATCGGCCAGGTTTTATATTAATTTTTTTATGATTAGTTTCCTTATGGTACCGGCCTTCGAGTGCTGAGGTTTATAGTCGTAGTTATTTTTGGTCTTTATATTATCGTATAATATATCCTTCTTTTTCCGAATAATAATACATAATTAAGTCTTTTTTATATTAAATAGTTTCTAACTTTATAAGTTTTAATTATATTGCGTTGAAGCTTTAAAATAAACTGCGTTTTCTTCTTTAGTTTGTTATAAAGTATTTTAATTTCGAAATAAAGTAATTTTGTTTAATCTTTTTTCAGATTAATAATCATCGGTTTTTACGGCCTTAGCGCTATATTAATTAATGCTTATGGTCCGGTTTACCTTATTTAATTTGTTTTTAAATTCTCTTTTCATTCTTTATAAAATTTATTAGTTATAATATCGTTTATATCATTTACATATCGGGTTTTAATAGTTCGGTTTTTAAATGCTTTAATATATTTAAACGTTAATCTTTTTTATTATAAAAGTAAAAGTTTTAGTTTAGGGTTCGCTTTTCGTCCGGATTGAGAAAGTTATTTTAAAGTTCATTTTCGAAATTCATATAATGTTCGAAAACTTTTTTAATAATCTTTTATCGGATTTTTTAATTTCCAGGTAATTTCGTCTTAAAGGTTCGAATTAAGATCCGGCGTTTTTAATAACGCAGGTTATTATATTAAAGATTTGATCTGGCGTGTTTTTTAATTTTAGAAATCGCAGATATATTTTGGTTTAAATAAAAAATATTACGATAATTCTTTTTCCTATCGTTTAGGCTTTTTAACATTAATTTTTGTAATTATTATTGTTAATACTTTAGCTTTAAATTAATTTTTAAATTACTAAACCTTATTTTTATGTCTGTTAATTTCTTCCTAAGGTTAGTAAGTAATAGTATTCTAAGTATGGTATATATTATAATAATATTATCAAAAAAAAAGTGTATAACGTATAACGTTTATAAGCTTATTTAATTATCCACTTAATCGTACGCTTTATATTAATAATAATATTGTAGAGTTTTAGGTAATAAGGTTACAGTTGCGTTTAGTAATAGCAAATAACCGTCAGTAATTCAGGTAATTAATTAATATTCCAACTTAGTCTTATTTAAATTATAAAAATAATAACCGTATATATATTTCTCTTATCTTCCTAATAAAGACGTAACCGTATCAACAAAATTGGATAAAATAATAGATTGCTACCTTAATTCCTAGGCTTCATTAAACCCATTTCCTTCGTAAACTACCTTATCCCGTTCCTATCCACGTCGATTCTTATCAAGGTTCTAGGCGGTCTTCGTTATCCGGAACAACCGGATAAACCATCGTTTATAGTTTTCCGTACATGGTTCCAAAATTTAAACTTCGAAATCCTTAAGTTTGTTACTATTTTTCCAATTTTGCCAATAATATCTTTATAATCGTTATATTTTTTGGCATAAATTTTTTTAAAAATCGATTATCGTTATTTCCGTAAATCAAATCGTATCCAATAGTTAAAAGCCGAAATTAATTATATTAAAAAAATTTAAAATAATAATAATATCGATAATTTTAATTCTTTTAGTAATTTTATAGTATTTTTGTACCGTTAATAAAACGCTTTTCGTCGTAATTCTACGGTTTTAAATTATTAATATTACGTATTTAAAATTACGAAACATAATATTTTAAGTAATTCGAAAAGCTATAAAAATAATCAAGCCGTAAAATTGGCAAAAGCTTAAAAAGATGCCAGCTTTTTATGCGTAATTAAGATTTACCGTTAAGGTTTACTTTTAAAATTTACTTTTATGATTTATTTTTAAGGTTTACCGGATAAAGTTTAATATTTTTCAAGTTGTATTAATCTTACCGAATCCGTAAAATTAGCGGATATTAAATTTATTAAAATCGAAACTTATCGGCAATTACGCATATAAACCTCCTAAACCGATATTAATTAAGGAATTACGTGCTTACGAGGGCCCAGCAGTTAGCTTTAAAACAAGGCTTTATAAAACCAAAATCTTAATTCATTTTAACCGTAAAACTATTAATTAATTATCGTGTTTAAAAAAATTAGGTATAATATTTATCGTAAAAATTATATCGTATAATAAATTTCTGTATATTTGGTTCAGCCTGGAAAATACGGCTTCGACCTATTCGACCTTATATATATTTCTCTTGGTTTAATAGATATAAACTGGCTTATATTAAATTATAATAATAAAAGGTTTTTAAGTTTTATAAATTCCCTTAAATTATTTTTCTAATTTACCTGATTTAAGGTATTAAGCTTATATTAATTTAATTAAACATATTAAGCTGGTTTAGGCTAATTATATAACTTAGACCTGTGTCGGAGATATTTTCTACGTTTTCCGATTATCTGTTAATAAGCCAAGCCTTTTTTTTATAACATGTGCGATATGCTTTATAACTTACCTTATTAAGATCAGGTCCTATTTTTAATGTTGTAGCTGCGCCTACTACGTAGCTGAAAATAGAGCTTTCCAAAAACCTATAGCTTTAAATACCGACTTATAAAGACCTTTAAGATGTTTACAAAAAAATAAACCGTAAAAATAAAACTTGATTACTTAGTATAAAATCATAGCCATTTAACGCAACGTTTTATATAAAATTTTAAAAAATTTATTATATAAACTTTAAATATAATAATTAACAGAACTAAAATTTAATAATAGAAATGTAGTTATATATAGTTTTAAAAGGTATTTTACCTATATATATAATTTTTCGATTCAAGCTCATTAATAACAATATTAAAAAAGAGTGTAAAATCTTTAACGCGATTAAGTTTTTAATTAAACGTCTTTATAGTTACGACATAATAATTATCAGTTATAATATTTTGCTATAATCGTTTTAAAAGTAATTTAATTTAATAATAACCTATTTAGTTCTTGTTTTAACCGTACGAGTTATAATTTTCCCGTTATAAAAACAGAGAGATTTAATTAATTAAGTCCGACACATAATGATACGACCGGCAGGTGTTTCGTTGTAGTTATAACAGGATTACGGTTGTTTATTTTTTAAACTTAAAATTAGCTATATTAGTTGTAATTACTTTTAAGATAATTAAAAAAGTTCTTATTTTATATTCGACGCGTATATAAAGTCCTTGATTTATCGGGATTAATATAGCTGTATTATTATAACTTCCTTTAAAAAATCTCTTTAAAAAAGAATAAACGAAAATTAATAATTTCTTTAGCACGTCGCATTCTGAACCCCTCTTTCGCGCACCTTTAGCTCAGATCTTATTAGCGCGTTACGAGATATAAGATCCGGATTGGTTAATCTTTAACGTGATATACTAGTACATTTAGAAAACGAGCCCAAAAGGTTTAAGCTTGCTGAGGCAATGTATAATACGCCTTTTAGCACGCTATTATTTGACTTTTAAACATGTTTCACGACATAATTTATAACATATCTCCAACGCATTATATCGGAACAAATATTTACAAATTAGATAAAATACACGGTTAATAAAACGCTTGCTGTAAATTAACTTCAATTAATGCGAATTAAAAATTCTAGTTGATTATCTATAAATATATAAAGATAATCGAAAATATCAATGTTAAAAGAAGAAATAATAATATAGTATTTATAACAAGGCTTTATATACTGCCTATATTCTTAAAAAGCGGGATATATAGTAATGAAAAGAAATACGGTTAATATAAATTAAGTGTCGACAAATGTGTTGCAATTTTTCGGGCTGAGAGGGGAGCTAAGTTGCTTGATTTCTGTCCTACAACTAGAAGGTGGATGGGCAGCCACATATAGGCTTCAGCTCCTTTGTCCTTGCAATTCTAGGGCCACATATCAAAGCCCTTTGGTTCCTTTCAACGTCCTTTCAATAAATTACCACAACTGCCGACATTAAGTAAATATTTTATAGATAAGTCATTAAGGTTTATTAGTATAAAACGTAAAAGAACTATTTATATAAATATTATATCCGAAATAATATATAAAACGTTATACGAATTATGGTTATTATATTGTAATTAAAACAAGATTTACATTTATTAAATTTTAAATATTTAAATAATTATACTATAATAATTATTAATTTTATTATTTTAATAAAAAAGTTTTAAAAGTAATTTATTATAAAGACGCTTTTAGTTATTTTTAACTTACTAAGTTATAGTTATCGTTGTATAGTTGGTAAGGCGTTTTAATTAATATATTTTTATTAAATTTTCGCTAAATTACTTTTAATTGGTAGTTTATATTTATAAACCATGTTTAAACTTTTATATTATAATTTTTGCTCTTATTTTATAACTGTATTTTTAAGTGCCTTATTTAACGTTTTAATATAAATTTTATGAAATTTGTATTAAACGATATTCAACGGGACTAAGACACTACATTTTACTATCAGGCTTTATCTTTGCGGTTATGGTATTTTTGTAGCTCTCTTTTCAATTCGGTTAGCGGAATATCTGAAGCTACGGTTCTCTTTTCAAAGCTTCAGCCGCAGCTGCGCGGCAGGAATAGCTACAACCCCAAAAATAGGGCCTAATCTCGATGAGGTAACACATCAATTGGGGTGCAACTACCGTATGCGCGGCGTCCCAATATTGTTTGCCCTTGCTAAATCCCTGCTCTGCACACCGAAAAATCTGGATGGAATGGTGTACATGCTGCCTCAATTCTCTACGGCGTGAAGACTTACGTACGATGGCCAGCCCTTCTACCTCCGTGGGGTTGTACATCTGCCAGGCCTTCGCCCCGCTCGTCGGGGCCTGCTCCCACGAAGGAGAGCGACTGAGACTCCGCGCCAATGGACGCCTCAATTGCAAATAAACCTGCCCGAGGAAGCCCGCTACCGCCTCAAGCCTCCAAAGCCGAGCAGAGCCTCCAAGCGGACCAGGCGAACCAGGTGAACCAAGAGTGGATCAGACAAATTACCAGCCAGAAATGGCCCTTTGGGGGTCCCGTTACTTGTCCATTACCCACGTATGCCTTGTGCATTGTATACCTCCAGGCTTGATATGGAGATGTATAATTGGGTGGAATCCGTGACGGGTCAATTTGAACGCTGCAGGGAACTCGACATGTCCTGTACGTTTTACCACTAAATCACACACCTACTGCAACTGAGCCATAATCCATGCACCACACATGATGCAGGTTACGCATACTATGCCTAATGGCGGTCTGGTTGGGTGATACATGTGACGCGCTTGCCAGCCAACGATGCAACATCGCCTGTTGAAAACAAAAAGTTACTTGCATCTTTTACTCCCGTTCTTGTCAGACCCAGCTGAAGGCTAAATCTATTAGCTGAACCTTGGCTTAGCTAGTAAAGCTATGAATTAAGATTGCGTTAGGCAACTACGGTACAACTTTTGCCAGATACGGGGACATCACTTGCGTCGTTATATTAGGCTCGTTGTGTGTGCTGTAGTACGCATATGACTTTAAGTAGCTAAGCTACGAAATATATATGCGCCGATTAGTAGGTGGCCTTTCAGTATACCGTATTTTCTTTCAAAATTTGGCCAGAGTTAATGCAGGCCAAGACAGACTAATGCAACCGATCAGATATGCTATTTTTGGTTAAGTGGATAGGAAGCTGAAATAACCGTAGCAAAGAAAAAGGAAAAGAAAATCGATTTTGGCTCGAGAACTTGCCTTAGCTACCTCAGGCCTCTGCTGGCTCGTTTTCCAATTCTTTTTTAATGTACTGTTGTATCACGCTAAAGATTAACCAATCAAATCCCATATCTCCGTAACGAGCCAGCGAGGCCTAAGTGTTAATTTTAGAAAATGAGTCTTGTTTTCGGTACCGTTACCAAAATTATTCACTTTTCGTTTATACTTTTAAAAAAATCCAGAGATTTTAAAGTTACGTAACCAAATTAAGCCGAATAAGTATGTAAATTTATATACGCGTCGAATAAAAGCTAATATACATATAGAAAATTTTTGTTGATTTTTTTCGACGACAATTATAACCAATATGGCCAAGTTTAGATCTGGGAAATGGGCGACCACAAAGTTCTCATGGCTGCGAGAGCATAACCATCGGTCGCGTTATTATGCACCAGGCTTCCCTAGTATATCCTATATGGGGAAAGTCCGCATATCAATTTTTTCGGTCCTACGAGTTATGGTTGTTGCGTCGCAGCCATGAGAAGGTTGGGGTCAGCCAGGTCCGAAACGCCCTTATAGCTGTAACAACGCAACTATTATATATAACATTTTGCTATGGGCCTTCCAAGGAAAATTCGGTATAGGAAAAGCCCGTTCAGCTATTTTTTTGGCCCTACGGATTATGTTGTTGCGTCGCAGTTAAGAAGGCGTTCCGGAAGGAAGGTCTGCCGACAAAAAGAATTTTGATTTGTTTTTTTAATATCTTCACCGACCTAGCTCCGATCGAAAAGTTATATATATGGTTAAGAAACCCTTTCAAAGTTATATATATTAAGGCTTTTTTTTAATTTTATTAGATATTTTTAGCGTTATTATAATTGCAAGTTTTAAGATGGATTTTCGAAAATTTATATAGAAGCACCGATATGGCGTCCAATATTTTGCACCGTAGCATCAGGCTCTATTTTTGAGGTTCGTGATTTCTGTGGGTCTTTTTGTGGGTCGGTACTTAGAGCTACATGTTTTTGGAAACCTAGCCACGGCTGCGCCAACGGCGCAGCTACAACCTCAAAAATAGGGCCTGATTTTAGTGGGGTAATCGAGAACCTAGAAGGCGGAACCCCTTGGCCTGCATTAGCTTTGGCCGAATTTCGAGAGAAAATAGGATATAAGGTTCGTTATATACCTTCAAGCTAGTTAATATACCTCTTTAACGCCTAAAAGCATTTATTGCGATATATATAAGTTCGCATAGCAATTTTCTTTCAAAATATTTTTCTTATTTAATTTTAATTACATATTCTTTAAAATTAAAAGTTAAAGCGATTTAAAAAAATCTTCAAAATAAACTTAACCGTTTAAATTAAATACAACTCCGAAATTTAATTAAATAAAAATTAGCTTTATTTAAAATATTTCAGGTTTTATTTTTAAAGCGTAATTTGACGGTAAGATCTTCTACATGGATATTATTTTTAATTTATAAAATTTTAAATTAATAGAAAACGAAATAACTACCTATCGCATCTTAATTTAAAAACGTAAAAACTGTTTATTCAGATTTAATGCGTTGAAAACAAAGCGAATCTATTCTAATTTAACGTGTCATAATCTATATGGAATTATTTAATCGTTTAAACCCACAAAGTCATAAAGAAAAAAAGAAACAATATACGCTCAAGATAAAAGCTTAATTATTTTAAAACTTCTAATTTAAATTTTTAAACTACATTGTAAAAATTCGAACTTATTCGAGTTATAATTTAAAAATAGAGTAATGTATACAAGGTCGACCAGTTGAAGCCTTATTTTCCAGGCCGAGCCAAATATACAGAAATAGAGAAATGTATAAAGAAATATTTATAATTTTATCGTATGGAACATTTTAATAAGGCTTTTTTCATAATTATATGTAATGTAATATATACAAAGCAGTACCCGTAAAGAAAAATAGAAATATATTATGCTTATATAAATTATCAATTCGTAAAGTTAAACATATTTATTGTGTATTTTTTCAACGGAAAACCTGGCTTTTAATTCTAGATATTAATAAAAATATTTTAAGGTTCGTCAAAAATTTTTTATAAACTATAATAATTAAATAACAAACCAATTAAATAAAGATAAAGTTAATATTTCGACTAACATGTATAAGTAGCTACGAAAAAACAAAATTTATTTTTAACAGTTACGATAATTGTTGTATTATAAAATTCGAAAAATGATAGATAATTAACGATATTATTAGCTTCATATATCCGCTTACATCTTTATTAATTTTAACTTATTAACGTACTTTATTTTTTTATATTAAATACGTTTAAGCTTTTTATATAAATTTTTTAATACTATATTATTATATTTATGTCGTAACATCTTCTGTTGATTTTATCATGTCTTTAAAGTCGTTATAACGTCCGACAGTAAAAAGTTGAAAATTTTAAATCTTTGATTTGTATTGTTTGACATCAGTAATATTATTTTGAATTTAAAAATGTCGATATATTAACGCCATAAAAACCTTAATTATAAAAGAGATTAAAACTTGTTAGAATAAAGCTCGTTACTTTCGTAAGTTAAATTGTATCCGGGAATTAAAAGTCGAAGTCGTTTTTTAAAAAAGAATATTTTCGATCGGCAATAATGTCGATGATTTCAGCTTATCAGGCAATTTTATAGTAATTATATATCGAAGGTAAGATAACGTTTTTATAAATTTTACGGCTACGAACTACCGGTATCGCATATTCAAAAATACGCGGCATGCTGTATTTGGTAACTTAAGAAATCGTAAAAACAATCGAGGTATAAAACTAACGAAAGTTCCGGAAAATATTAAGTTTCTAGACGCAGTTAAAATTTATTATCATGGTTTACCTTTAAGATTTGTCCGTAAAATTTACCGCGTAAAGCCTAATACTTTTTTAATTTATATTATCTAACCCTGCGGAACTAGCTAACTAGTGTAAGGTTTTTTAAGGTCGAAACTTATTTACAATTAGATATATAAGCCTTTAAGCCGATATTTATTCCAAATTACGTATTTACAGGGGCCTCATAGTTAATTTTAAAGCAAAACTTTATAAAACGAAGGAATTAATATATTTTAATCGTAGAAATTAATAATTAATTCTAGTATTCGAAAATATTAGGTATCACATTTATTGTATAAATTCTATCTTTTAATAATTTTCTATATATTTAACTTGGCCTGAAAAATGAGGCTTAAACTGTTATAACCAAGGGACTTGGCCTATTGCCAGACGGTCGGAGAATATATAGCACATATCCGATAAAGTGTCTTGGCTTAACTAACCGGCTCGAAAAAACTTGATAAAGGAAAGACTGCTTGGTATTTTGACCTAGCCGAGTTGGAAGTGGCTCGACGGGCTCGACGTAACTCAATTATTATCTATAAATCGAACTAATTGGAACATTTCGATTTAAAGTAAATATATGTACGCTTATTATTTCTCTAACTCATATAATATGAATATGTAATTTATAATTAATTACCTAAATCATTTTTAATTATTTATTATTATTATACGTTAATACTTTATTAATTATTTAAATTCTTATAATATTATAATTAATATAAACCTTATAATAAAGTTCTATAAGTAGCTAAGTTTATAACCGTTATACGTTGTAAGATTTCATTTAATAATACCGTTAAACTATAAGCAATATTTAATGTTATTATTCAATTATTAAAAATGAAAATGAAAATAAAACCGAAACAGTAATTATAATAATTACTAGAATTATAATTGAAAAAACTTAAACTTTATAATAGAAGGAAGATTTAGATATTTTTTACTTAATTAAAATATATTTGCGATTCTTTAAATTGAATAACTTATCAAATTAAAATTTTATTATAATTACATGTTTTATTGAAAATACTGTAAAATAATTGAAATTTATTATACGAAATTATTTAAATGTTAAAAGGTTCGATAAAGGAGAAATCACAAAGGAGATTTTCGAATTCTATATTCATTTTAACGACAAGTGTTAAAATAAATTTATAAACTTAACACGAAAACGGTCCGGAATTTAATAACCTTATTAATTATAATATAAAAAGAAAACGTTTAAGTATGCTATAGTATCTGAAATTCTAGCTATTATAGCCGGCTATAATAGCGTTAAAAAAGATATTATAATTAATATAGTTTATAAAAGTTTAAGAAAAGATTAAAAACTAAATATTTAAAATTAACAGGATTAAAAACCTTAATAAATATGTTGCTAAGACCGTAAAAATTCATAAACGATAATTTAAAAGATAAAAAAAAAAGACATTTCACTAAGAAATTAACGTATTTTAAAATTAACCGAAAAAGGAAACACGATTTATTTTCGACTTTATACGGAATTTAACCAGCACATGTAAAATGAAAAATTATTTAATTTAAAAAAGCTTTAGTTGTTTATTTAAATTACGTCTAATAGGAATATGCTATATAATAATATGAAAGCTAAATATAATTATAACGATAAACTTTAATATCCGAGAATTGATATTTCATAAGATTAACGATAAAAAGAATTTAAGATAATTCGTATTTAACACAATTATAACTCTTTATTAGAGGTATAATAAGGACTAAAGAAAGTTGGAAGATTCTTTAAAATGGTAATTAAAAGGGCTATGTTTTTAAATTAAGCTTTATCGAATACTGTTAAAAGTATAAGAAATAGAGGGAATTGGGAAAATATAATCTATTTTCCCATAACGTTCTACATAAGCTCGCGAGCCAAAAAAGTTCACGCACCGTTTTTGGTAACATATTAATTTCCTAATTTTATTTATTAATTTCTTAATGTTAATAATATAAAACATTTTATGAAAACATTTGAAATAAATATAGTTTTTTAGATTTAAAAATAAAACTAAAAGTTAAGCTTTAAAACATTATATTTTATATATGATATCCCCGAATTTATTTTAAAAGCTCGATATTACGGGCGATATGTTTAAGCCGACATTATTTTTTAATTATGAAAATTAACGCCAACCGAAAGAAAATTTATTATAGAAAAAGTTTTTAACCTAAATACGGAAACTTTTTTTATCCGATTTTAATACGTTAAAGATATAATTAATATATTACTAGCATAATACGTTATAAAACACGTTAAACTTAACTGGGCGTTATATTTTATTAAACGAGAAAAAAAAGTTTAAACGCCTTTAAATCGGAATATCAGTTATTAACGGGCTTTATACGAAAATGCAAAAGTATTTCGTAAATACTTAGAATTTAGTCGGGTTATAATTACCAAACATAATATTATAGAAAAGAAATTAATAATTTCGACGAAACTTTATTTTTAAGAAAACTTTTTATAATAATAAGTATAATAATTATTAATACCGAAAAACGTAGAATACTTAAAGGGACGTAATTAAGGGAAAATTATTATAATTATTTAAGTTATTAATTGTTGAAATTAAGTTATAGTGTTATTTATTATTATAACGAAAAATAATTTATTTTAAATTTTAATGCCGTAATAACCGATTATTAATAACGGATTAAAAAATCGTATTAAATAATAAAAATTAAATAATAAATAAATTAAATTTCGAGTAATTTAGTATTTTAATAAATATATTCAAGCCTTATTTTTCAAGCTAAGCCAAATCTACAAAAAATTATTATCCGATATAATTTGCATAATAAAGGCTATAACGTACTACAGAAGCGAACGGAATACATAAGCGAAACGAATAGCGTTTTGTACCTTATAATAATAAATTTAAATTAATTAATTATAACGTAATAAATTAATTTTAACCAGTCGGATTTTTTATTGTCAAACGTTTTTATAACTTTCTTTTAAGTACGCGTATTATGTCCGGGTTTGCCGTATATAATATTTTTTCGTCTTTTCGTTTAAACCTTTTATAACGATTATACCTAACCTTTTTTTAATTATAATCTTTATTATTAACCTTTTTTTAATAATATAAACTTTTGCCTTTTTTATAGTAAGTAATTTCTTTTTCTTTGAAAACGTATGTTTTTGGTTTTTCGAGGTTTATTAAAGACGTAATTCGTTTCGCGAACGTAACCCTTTTTCCTTTCAGAAAAAGCGCGTTTATGCATAGTAGTATTTAATTATTTTTTGTTAAAAACTTAACCAATTTTAACTTTTTTTAGGCGAGTTACTTTTGTAATTTCTTTTTAATATTTTTAATTTCTTTTATTTTTTTTTTTTAATAACGTTTTCGTCGAATCGCTTTAATAACGTTTTAAGAAAATTTCGAAGGTAAAATAATAACGGACTTTATAAAGATAAATAAAAAGAATGGTTCCATAAATATAATTGGAATTTTTAATCCGCAAAGGACGTAATTCGGGTTAAATAAAATAAATTCCATTCTTGCCAATCCGGATTTGATATTATTAATTACTATGGTAGCTTTAAACGCGTTATAAAAACCGGCGATAAAATCTTTTTTGGTAATAAAAATAACGTGATGTTATATAAGACTTTCGATATATAACAAATAAGCGCGTTTTAAGACGGAAAAATAAGATATGTTAAAAGATTAAAGTCGATAAGAAGAAAAGGGAAAGATATAAAATATAATAATGTTGTTAATTTTGTAATAAATTTCGAATTCGATCGAGTAGTGGTTTTTGCAATTGTTAAAAATAAAGGAACATTTTAAACTTTTAATATATGTTTTAATATATTTTTCGAAATATTGAAGCTATTTTAAATTTAATTTATTTGTTGTTTAACCGTTTTCGTTTATAATAATCTTTTAATCAAATAAAAATTAGTTATCGACGAACTAGCGGAAAGGTGGTTCTTTCCGATAAGGATAATAAATAAGTTTAAGTTTTAATTTTACAAGTTAATACTTTATATGATTATAAATTATTTCCGATTTATTTGTAAAAGTTATTTAACTTTTTATATTTTTTAATATTAATAATACTTATACCGATTATTATAAAAAGCTTTATTAAACACTTAATTTTGTCGAAATTATAAAAATCTTTTTTTGGATACCGTATTTTGCAATTATAATCTAAATAAGCTTAAATTATTTATAAAATATTTTCAAATTTTTGTATAAAATCTTTTAATAATTTATTTTTCGATTTAAACGTACTTTAAGTTTTTATTATCATTTAATAAAGTTAGACATTTAATTGCTTCCGATTCGTATTATAATGCCTTAAGTAAATAATAAATTCGTTGTATTTTTAATATATTAAAGCCGGATAAAAAACGTTCGTAAAGTTAAGTTTAAAATTTATTCGATAACCAATTCTTCTTCGGTCGGCGTTAATTTACATAAATTAAAAATATTATTAAATCGGACCCGTTTACAGTTATAGCGTTTATATAACGCAATTTGGGCGATTTGATATATAAAACTAAATATTATATATTTAAGTTTCGGCGTTTATCTTTTGAATTTAAATCGCTAGATTTATTTTTGAATTTTTTTAGAAACCGTTGTATATTATTTATATTAAAAAAATGAATAATTAAAGTTAGGAGCTTAAAACGTGCTGAAATTGATTGGTTTCGCTTATATATTCGGTTTGCTTGTATAGTACGTTATCTAATATTTTCGAATATAATAATTAATTAATAATTTTAAGGTTAAGATAAATTAATAACTCGGTCCTATAAAGGCTTGCTTTGAAACCGACTGCTGGGCCCCCGTAAGCACGCAATTTCTCGACTGATATCGGCTTGAAAGGCTTACATACGTAGTTGCTGATAAGCTTCGATCCTGATAAACCTTATGCCCGCTAGCTGGGTTCGGCAGGGTCAGACAATATGACTTAGGAGGTGTTAAGTTTTGCGCGGTAAACCTTATATATTATTATTATATAACGCTACTTGTTTTAAAAAAAAACCTTTAATTACGTATAAATTATATTTTAAATAAACGTCGTAAAACTAAAAATATACCTTTTTTTTTAAAAACGAACATTTAGTATATAAGAGAAATAAATTCTTTTAGCTAAAAAAGGGGGTAGTAAAGAATACACCTAATAATAGCAAAAAGAGATCGTTATAAAAAGGTTCAAAATGAAAAAAGGAAATATGGCGTTTATATTAAGCCTGGATATAATGCGCGTATTTATATAAACGTTATAAATACGTTTAATAGAAAAAAAGCCGATTAATTTAAATTAATGCGACATTTATTATTAAGGTATTGAAATTTGTTATTATAAGCTGCTAAAAAACGGCTGGAGAGCTTATTTAGCTCGCGAACTTGTATAAGACGTTATATAATAAAAATAATACTAAAAACCGATTAGTTAATGTTAAATGTTGAAACAAAAAGATACCGAAAATAAGACAAAGACTTGTGTCAAAAGAAGTTGATCGATATAAAAGATTTCAGGCCATTAACTGTAAAAAAATTTAATATAAAACATTTAAAGATGATAAGCAATATATTATATGACGAATTATACGTACAGGGTGATAATGCTTTAATTTGAATAATTTAATAAACGACAACTCGAAAACTTGAAAATGGTAGCGATATTTGCAAAAAATGGCGCCGTAAAAAAAGGTTGATAAATGAACAATATTTAATTGTTAATTAGAAAAAGAGGTTACCTTACAAAAATCATTTTCGTTTCCTGCGATTAATATAATTATTAAATATAAACAAAAGCTATTTTAAAAGATAATAGAAGGTTATTGTTAAGGAAGAATTATAAATCTTTAACTTTAGCTTATAGTTACAGACAATTTAATAAAAGAAATAAAATATTTAAAATTGAAAGTAAAAATGAATAACAAATAAAAATAAACAAAAAACAAAATAAAACCCTTTAAAAAGGAGAATTTACTTATTTTCTTTTTATAGAAATGATTTTCTACTATTAGAATATGGTATTAAACAAACCTTTTAAAAGCTGACTGCGGAGTTAGAAACTACGTAATGCTGATAAAATCTATATTTAAAATATTTACAGAAAATTAAATATACACTGTTTAAAACGAATTCTAGAACTTCAGCATAATTTAAGAAATTAATGTTGTTTATAAAAAGGTTTTAAGCTTGTAAAAAGAATAGTTGTAAACAGTAATGCCTTAGAAAAGCTTTATACGTATTAAAAGCGCCAAAAAGAATGATTTATAATACAAATATAAAATAAAATAAAATAATATATTATAATTTTAGATTTAGGAGTTATATAAACGAATTATATCGCCATAAAAATAATAAATATATTATAACTATTTTAACGAAATAAGGAAAGTCTTTATAAGGTTAAAAATATCGAAATTTAAATATTTAATTGCGGCGTCGAATAAATTAAACGCAGAAATTAATTATTTTAAAACTTTTATAAAAGAAAGAAGATAAACTATTAATTCCTATAATATATTAATAAAAGAAAAGAGAATAATTTTCGGATTATTATAATTAAAGTAATATAATTTAATTATTAGTTTGAAATTTCTCCAATAAGCTTTACTATATTTTCTATTAATACGTAGAATATAAATAATATACATTCTTAATATTTAACTAATAAAATTCATAAATACAAAGATCAAAATATAATAGAAACCATACCATTTAATAGTATATAATATATACCGAATAACAAGTATTTTAAAGAAATAGGATGTATTATTATAAAGCTTAAAATATAATTTCGACAAACAAATGATAAGTTATCAACGGAGCTTAAAAAGTAATAAAAATAAAGCACTAAAGTACTACCAAAATACTACAAATATAAACCATTATTTTAAAAAAACTTAAAATAAAATTATAAAATAAAGTTTAAAATAAGAAAATAACCGCTTGTAACCTTATTTATAAGATAAACTAAAGAGAAATCAAACACCTTACGTAACAATCTCGAAGATAAGTTAAAAATAAGTTATATATAACATTTTAAAGTATTAACAAAATACCTAATATTTTTCGAACTTGAGAAAAATAAAAAATCATAACTCATTATTATTTCTCAAGAGCTTAACGATATTATTATCAAAATAAAACCCCGTTACTAGTAATTACCGAAATAAAAGAGTGCGTATAGGATATTAAACAATTTATATTTTTAAATCTAAAAAGAAATATATAGCTAAATACAGATTAAACTAAGTATTAAATAAAATATAACTTTTAAAACTATATACGAACATTTCGAATATTTTATTATACCTTTTAAATTTTCGAAAGTTTCGATAGTCTTCCACCAAATAATTAACTATATATTGCGACAATAGATATTTCTGTTATATATTACCTTAATAATGTTTTGACTTATTTAAAGATAAATGAAAAGTATATAAAATACTAATCTCTTAGATAAGGCCGAAAGAGCTCCTTTTATACGTAAAAAATAAAATTCCTAAAATGTATAATTATGTTGAAATATACTAAGATAACTAAAAAAAACTCGAAGTAATTAAAATGAAATATAGTTTATTAACGTCAAAGAAATATAAACATTTTTTTAATTCACTAATTATTAGAAAAGGTTTATACGCAATTTTAACAGGATAAGTATATTATTAATAAAACATATGCAAAAAAATAATTAATTCGAATAGGTACTAAAAAAGCCAGAGAAAAGAATTGAAGGTCATTTAAAATGCCGTAATTAATAAACCAGTACTAATTTTATCCTCCTTAAAACGACCAGTTGAGCATGAACCTGATGTTTTAAATTATATTTTAAAACTTATAATCGGATATCGAAACGATTAAAACAAACTTTATCTCATTACCTTCTACTTTTACAAATTATATAAAACTTAACTAAATTATTTTATATAAAACAAAACTCTTACTTGTAGTTAACGCTTTGAAGAAAATCAAGCTTTATTTTAAAAGTTATATATATTTAATTTATATATATATAGATTACAAAAACTTTATACATTTCGTTTTAATTCGAAAATTATTTAAAAAATAACTACGTAATCTAGAATATAATGTTAAGTTTAACTTTGTAATTAAATATTACAAATGTTTAGAAAAGAGTAGAATAAACATATTTATTAAACGATATAGTTTTAAAAAGCTGAAAATTATAATGTAACAAATAACCTTTAATATAATGGGCGAAAAATATTTACAATAATAATAAAATATTATAACGTAAGTTATTTTAATTGATATATATTAACGTATGGAATAACATAAGAATAATACGTTTAAAAAATAACGAATAAGCAAAATTTAAGTATTAAAAACACGTCAAGAAAATTAAATATATAATATATATTAATATTAATTATATAAATATTTAGCGTTTTACAGAACTTTAAATCGCTTATAACGGATATATTCCTTTTTTAAAATAGAATTAACCCTAAAAAAATAATATAATAATAAGATATAGGCGTTAAAATAAAGATCCGATGATATAAACCTTATGAAAAATTATAACTATTATTAATCGTAAAACGAGCAAAGAATAGCATTATACTCGAATTTATTACCAAACTTCCATAATTAAAAAATCCAGCTATAAAAATATATTACGATAGCATTTTCGTAGTCGTTAATCGATTTTCCAAATTGTTTTATTTCCTACTATATAACGAAAATACCCATACAGAATAACTTGTATATATTTTTCTTAATTATATTATAAATATTTACGAACTTTTAACAAATATTATAAAAAAAGGCATCATCCGTACTTCAAGTTTTTAGCTAAGATTAATAACTTAACTCAAATTAAATTAGAAATTATTTAATGCCTTTAAACTCTATATAAATAAAGGAACAGAAAAAGCTAATTAAATATTAAAAACGTATTTATCATATTACGTTAATTACGAACAAAATAATAAAGTACAAAAGTTATCTTTTGTATAGTTAGCCTATAATACCAGCTCTGACGGAAGTATCAAATTAACGCCAGCAATTATTAATTTTGATTTTATATATAGAATTTCTATAAATACGTACGAAAAGTAAAGTAACCTTACCGTATTTTTTAATTTAGAATAATTAAATAAATTATAAACGAAAATAGAAATTAAAGTTAAATTCGTACGTAAGTAAATACATAAATATTATAACCAGAAAGAAATTAAACAAATTAATCTTTTCGAAATGGAGAATAATTTATTCAATAACTTGAAATATTTAAAATAAATAAGCTAATAAGAAGCTTGATTTAAACGGTATTAATTCATATAAAATTGCTAAAAGATTTCCGAAAAAATTACAAGTTAAACTCATTAGGGAAATTAAGTTTTGTTTAATTTTATACATTCTTTTATTCCAATTAACAACGGATACGATTAAAATTCAAACAGAACGTAAAGGAAATCATAAGAAATACATGAATATATAGAGCCAAAAAAAGAAACCTGGACGCATGAAAATAGGATAGATTCACTTAATACTTAATTAAATAAATAAAACATTTGAATTCCGGCAATATCTAAAAACCTGTAAAATTTTTATTGATAACGTCGGAAATGCCAAAATTAAATATATTTCAAGTTACTTTACTTAACAATACTTTATCCCTTTTTTAAAGCTAAATTAATTAATAAAAAAGGTAGCCTCCGAGAATACGGCCATCTCGATTTCTTGTTATTTTTACTCCTGTTTCAATTACTTACATCTTTCTATTATTTCCATATTTTAAATTCCTTAACGTAATGCTTTAATTTTAAGTTTTCGTAATAATTGCTTTTAATTCCGTCATCGGGTTTAACGTTTAGATAATTCGTTAAAACGTTATTAAGCTTTAAATATTTTTTTAGTAAAACGTTTTAAAAGGTTTAATCGGTTTTTTTTTTTGTGAATTAATTTCCGATATTTAAATGCGAAAAGGTTAAAGATTTTACTAAAATCAATATCGTCGGCATAATATAAGTATTGTCTAAAATAAATATAAATTTTGTATATTTTTTTAAAAAGTATCTCTAACGAGAAAAAAAATACTAAAACATATATTAAAACCAAACTATTAATTCGTTTTAGTATAATTAAAGCATTATTACGTTTAAGACGAAATAGTTATTTTTTAATTCGATTAAATATAGGTGTAAATTATAAAACGAATTAATTAGAAAAGAAGCAATTATTTTTAAAAAATACTATAAACAAATTGGTTTTTAAATGCAAAGATTTTAAAAAAGAAAATATTATATTATAATTGTAGGATTTAACTTTTTACCAAACGATCGAAAAATATATAGCATATTTTCGATAAAAGGTTTTAACTTACGAAACCAGTTTAAAAGAATTCGATAAAGAAAAAAGAGCTTAGTATTTCGAATCAATCGAACTGGAAATAGTTCGAGGAGCTCGACAGAATTCGATTATGACAAATAAATTGAACCAGTTCGAATAATTCGAATTAAAATAAATCTATATACGTTTATTATTTCTATAATTTAGATAGTACCCGTTTAGAATTGGTAATTAGTTACTCAGATTACCTATAGTTATTTGTTATTACCAGACGTGATTATCCCACTTGTTGCTCGGATTTCTCTGATACTATTACCAATATAAACCATATAACTAGTTTAATAGTTAGTTAAGCCCATATCTGTCATATAAATATATTAAATCTTGCATTAAAATAAATTCCTAAATATTAAAAAAGTCGTTATTTCTTAAAATTAAACGCAATTTATATCTTCTATAAAGAATTAATTTATATCCAAAAAAACCTGTAGTTATGTTAATCGAATTATGTTTTATTTAAACGTTAAAAACTAAGTATAAACGATTATTTCTTAACAACGATACTTGTTATATAAAACAACTAGTAAGAAAATACAGCGAATAGAGCTTAAAAATACTTGTCGAAAAAGGCTGGAAAAAAAACAGTAATAGAACGTTTATAACAGGCCTCGGCATAATACGCGCACTTATAAAAAAGTTTTAAATACGGCGAATAAAAAGTCCGATTAATTTATATTAATTTATTACGTTTTAATAAGTACGAAATGCTTATGCTTTTTAAAACGGAATATATTTTGCAAGCCTTTATTATACGTCCTATCATTCGTATATTAAATTATAAATTATAGAACTATTTAATTTATAAACATATATATTATTATTTTTCATTATAATGAATATTAAATTCGTTATCTAATGAACTTGATCGAAATATCCCAATATGTTTTAAACTTGAAGTAGCTTAGTTGGGGTATATATATATGCCAATTAATAGATGGTCTTTTTAATAATATGGTACGTTACTCATTTCTTAACTCGCTGATAATTTCTTTTGTTTATAGCCGCGTTATATATAAAGATTTATTTTATTGATTTAGAACTCAACACGGTTTACATATTAACTTAGTGATATCTTCTTAGCTCTGTAAACCTGAATATGTGATATTAAAATTCTTTAAATTATAAATTTAATGTTATCTTTGCTTAATCTACTTTTATATAGTTATTATACCAGTTATATCGGTCTATTTTAAAACTAATACCTAACTATGTTATCGTTTTTATAGTAACTTTATAAGTTTTTAAGGCTTTAAATAAAGGCTTTTAATGTCATATTTTCATTATTTTAATTTATTTATACTTTTAATTTTGCGTTAAAGTCTAATTTCTTTTCTTTCATCTTTTTTTAAACAGAGTAGCTTCTAGCAAATATACTACTTTTCAATTTCATTTTTATAATAAGTTATATATTGTATTAAATATATTAATTTTAATAAAATCTCCGTATAAAGCTTTAAAAATCAACTTGATCTTCTTTACGGGTTAAAAGTTTCGACCGCACCGCTTTTAACTAAATCAATCATGAATATGAAATCTAAAAAGTATTAGGAATCTCAGAATCGAAAATTAAACTTTATTTTTAGATTTTATAAATTCTATTTAAATTATTTATGATTTTAAACAAATTTATAATTTTCAAGGGGATAAATGTAAAGTTGATAACAGCGTTGAAATTTACGAAGTTGATGTTTTATATAAAAAAGAATTTAAATAAAGTAAATATGAAAAAATATATAATTACTTTCAAAATTAAAGAATGTATACGGGAAGAAGACACGTTTATACTTTAATTGTTCGAAAGTTTTATAATTGTTATAAATTTTTAAATCTATAAAAACTGTATTTTTCCTGTTCTTTGGCCTTTAATTCAGCTTTTTTTAAAAAGATTTTTACGGCAAGATCTGTAAACCTCTCGTCGATATAAGAGTTTATATAATATCTATAAAAGTAAAAGATTCCGAAGGATTTTAAAATATTTTCGTTATATAATTTGTATAAAACAACAAGTATTATATTTTAAGAAACAATCTCGAGTGGAATAAGTTTCTTTTCAGCAATTACGAATAATAACAAAATAAATAAATAATAAGTGAAAGGATCATGATAGAAATCATTCTAATCGAAGGTATAATTTAAGATAATATGTATATATATATCTGAAGTTTAAATTATACAATAAATAAAGACCTCTTTTTTTATTAAAAAAGAAAGTAAAACTATTATCTTAAACCATATTAAAATACTGAACAAGAAAAAAGTTAAACACGTTTTAAATGTCGAAGTAGGAAAATTTAATTTATTTTCTTTTTTTAATATAATATTTTAATGTTTTACGCAGCTTCCTATTAATAAAACTATTATTAAATATAATTTAAAAAGCTTTAGTTTATCTATTATACGTTTAACTTTTTACGTCGAGAATCGAAAAGCTACTTTTACCGATTTAAAGGGTTTAACAATAAGTTACAAGCTTTTAATCACTAGAAAATACTACGATACCGCTTGTAAATAACTGCCAAAATCACATATATTTTATTGCCCGGTTTTAGAATATATAGTATTAGACATAGTAAAGAGTTAATTTTACTAGCTCAGCTGTGGCTTAATCAGCTTTGCTACTAGTAGAATGCCTTATTCGAATTTTTGATATCCTTTCTTTTCAGTTATAACGATTTATTTATATTTAAAGAGGCTATATTACTTTACTATTTTAACGAGAGTTTTTTAACAGTTAACTTAATAATATTTACTTTAGTAATTCTATAAACTCTTATATATAATATTAATATTTTATTATTATAAACTAGATTTATATTTCGTTTTACTAATCTTTTATGCAGTTGTTATATACGTAGTGTAGCTTGTTTTTAAAGCTATTTTTAATTTTGTCGTCGCTTTCTTAAAAATCCTATAATTTATTGCCGTTTCTAAAATACATTCGCAATTGTTACATTTTTATTATCCTTATCTATATACCTTGTTATTTTAAAATTAAAATTATAATTTCCTGCTTTTTAATTAACTTTAACCGAAATTTAACAACGTTATAAGCGGCGTTTTTAAAACATGTATAAAAAGATATACTAGTTTCAAATTATATCTGAATTTTATAAAGAGTATAGCAGATATTTATTATAATATAACTGTCGTATTAAGGTTAATACGAAATCTATAAGTTAAAATAATATAATGTCGTATTGTATTACGTTTAACAAACTTAACTTTCAACTACAAATGTATAGAAAGTTTTTAAAGGCGTGAAAAGTCGTTTATAATAGTACAGATCGTGTTTAATTTTAAACCGGGCTTTTATATTAAATTAATACCATTTTTAAAGGATCCATTTACAATAATTCAGAGATAATATATTAAAAACAGTTATAAAAGAGTTTAATATCTTTAAAACGTAAATTTACTTTCATTTATAAAGCTTGTATATATAAAGTTGACGTTCGATATAAAATAGGATTCAAATTTAATTAAATTTAAAAGAAATTTAATTATTAAAACGTTGAAAAATATATTCGAAAACTAAAAGAATTTAAATTTTAACCGCTTTAAACCTTTACTGTTATTTCAATTTTATTATAATTATAAGTCCGTTTTAATTTAAATTTGTATTATATTATTTAAACTGCCGGCATTATTAAAGCTATATCAAACGCTAAAAACGCTATTTAATTGCCTTTAATAAAAAGGTTCGGAATTTGATTTCCAAATTATATAAAATTACGAAATGCTTAAAGCGTTAATTTAACAACTAATTGTAAAAGGTCTTCGAACTTCTACCAACAAAAAGTTTTCGACTTTACATAATACAAAGTTTTCGTTTTGTATTCGGTATTCGAAAAAATATCAATTAACTTAGAAAGATTACATAATTTACAAAAATAAAATTTTCGTTGTTAAAACACAGATTTACAAAAAAACCTTTATTGAAGTATCATAACGCTTAAATAAATAAATTTATATATAACGCCGAACGCTAAGAAAAATAAAGTATAATTTAAAAGATTAGCAATTATGAAATTACTTTTACCAGTAATAAGAAAGACATAGCTAACGCAAACGGCGATATAAATATATTGAAAATCTAAATTATAAGTTTATAAAAATACAAAGTTAGAATTTTTTTTTTCTAAATACATTTGTTTATAAAGTAAAAGAATTATATTATAGCACGCTTATTTTAATTATAAAGTAAATAGTTATTCAATTTTAATCGTCGAAAAGTTCTAAATCAAAATTAGAGTTTTAAAAGTTCCTAATTTTAACAATTCTTAATGGGAAAATAAAAAGAGAAAACGGGAACTTAAACGAAAATAAATATTATAAAGTAAAATATAAACCAAATTTGATTTAAGATTGGTATATATAAATTAAAAATAAAAAGATTTATAATGATATATAAAGGGTTTCCGAAATATTAAAATTTGATATATTATATTAAAATACGCGACTTTAAAAATGCGCAAAGAACTTTGTAGAAAAAATAAAAGTTATCGATTTTAAATTCAAAGCTTTACGTATGTAATTGCTGATTTAAATTAGCTTTGGTTATTAAATATTTTATAGAGAAATGATTTTAACGTTATTTATAATATAAAATTTATAAAACTTTAAGGTTTTATAAAACAATAGTAGAAAGCCGAAAAACGCAAACCATTAATCTCGCGGTGAAGATAATTTTAGTGACCGGATACGAAACGAAATTATAACAAATAAAGAAAATCTCGTTAAAGTTCTCATTATTTTCGTTTATAAATATAGAGAGTATTAATATGTAAATATTTTAAAAAGAAGGATTTAATCAATAAGGAATATTTATTTAAATTAAGAACATTTTTAAGTTTTTCGATAAAAAACTACAACACGTTTTACCGTTATATCGTTCGGAGGTCCATTTTGGAATACGATTGTACAGTTACGGTGCCGGGTAGAAAGTATCGGAATTATAAATATCTTTATTAGATATACTTTATAATGTAAAATTAACGCCGAAGAGAAATCCTAATAAAAATTTATAAGAATAAAGATATATCCATATAAACAAATTACTAAGTGCGCCGCTTTAATATATAAAAATATCGAAAGAAAAATTACGTTTTTATTCCGATTATTAAGCGATAAATAATATAATGAAGAAAAAAGTCTTATTTTCTATTAATAATGCCAAAACTTTTAAACCTATTATTTTACGCAAAGTAATTCCGAAAGTAAATATATAAGTAAGGTTTTATATAATTAAAACTAGAAAAAGTTTTTTTTCTATATACTTTACGAGTTATTCGGTTAATTGATAATATTATTCTAATTATGCGGTAATTTTATAACCTTTTAACGTTACGTAAATAAGGCCTTAAAACGGATATTTTTTAACTTTATATATATATATTCTATGTTCATCTAATATTTAAAGTTTTAAAGAAAGTTTATACAAAAAGGAAAATTGTTGAAACTTTTTTTAAAAAGAGCGTGCCATGATTTAAAATATTCAAGTGTATATTTGCAAATTATTACGAAGTTTAGTTAAAAAGGAAAGATATATAAACTTTATAAAACGCCTTAAAATCTGTATATATAGAAGTTTTAAAACGTTATAAGATATAAAGATCTTCTTAAATTTTATTAATTGTTCTTACGAATCTATAAATAACCTCGTGGAATTAATAACTCTTTTAATCTTTTTGTCGTGATAAAAGAATTCTGTTTTATTAAAAGAAAATCACATTTATTAAAGTAAAAAGGGGCGAAAAATTCAGAAACGTTTTCATAACGAAACCGGTATAAACGTATTAAAATTACTAGAAATATATTAATAAAAGCGGATTATTTAAATTATATACCCGGGAAAAGTTCATTTCAAGTTAATAAATAGCCACTATAACGTTTACTTGTCTCTTTTTAAAGAGACATTTTCAAAATTAACTGCGAATAGTATAATAAAAGGTCGTTATTACTAATTAATAATTTTAAAATGAAAATACTTGATTATTATCAAAAACATATTATGTAAAGTCGCATAGGTTTAAGCCTTATTTCCTAGGCTGAGTCAAATATATGCAAAATTATTATTCAATATAATTTATATAATAAATATTTTACTTAATATTGTAAAGTCCGATAATTAGTTAATAGTTTTAACGGTTAGAATAATTAATGCCTTAATCTTATAAAGCTTTATTTTAATATTAATTAATATGTAGTTTCCGATAAGCTTTAATTCCAAGAAACCTTATACCCGCTAGCTTTACAGTTCGATAGGGTTGGATAATATAACTAAGAAAATATTAAGCTTTACACGGTAAATTTTAAAAATAAACTTTAAAGGTGAACTTGAAAAGTAAACCTTAACGGTAAACTTTAATTGCGTATAAAAGGTTAGCATCTTTTCGAGCACTTATTAATCTCGAGCTTTTTTACAGCTTTTCCAATTACCTAAAGTAATATATTGCCGAAGTTCGAATATACAATACCGGTTATTCGTAGCCGTAAAACTTTTATAAACGCCGTTCTATTTACGGTACATAATTACTACGAAATTATCAGACGAATTAAAACTACCGATATTACTGCCGATCTAAAAGAAATCTTTTTAAAAAAATTGACTTTGGCTTTTGATTTTCGACTAGGATTTAATATACGAAAATAACGGTAATCGATCGTTGCAATAATATATACTTTCGATTAAGTATTATATCGCCGTTTTTATATATTAAGTAAATATAGTAAGTTTTATAAAGATTTTGTTAAAAATATAAGGATTTAAAGATATCGGTATATAATATAATGTCGCTTTAAAATATATACGATTAAAAACGAAAGTAATTTAACATTATTTCTTATTGTATTAGCTTTTTTTAATTATACCCTTTTGTCAAACACAAACGTGTATTCAGTATTGAGGTCAAAAACAGTTGTTATTATATTGATCATGGAGCCTTTTGAACCGTGTCGGTCGGGACTTATTACTTATTGATATAGCTTGTATAGTCCTTACTTAAGCCACAGCTAATCTCCGTGGCGTTCTATCTTGAAACTCCTAATATCAACAGTTATCTAACACACCCCCCCAGGGGCTACTTTCTTAACAGCAGGCCCTGGATACAGAATATTGATTAATCAAAGTTATCTTTAAATTCCTACAAATCCTTATCAAACAATTCTTAAACCTAACGTTCCTATATCCTTTTTTTAATATCCGTTAACCCTAACTATCGAATAAACTGTTCGAAAAATGTAACAAAAAAACCTTTATCAACCTATCTGCAATTATATTACTCGTAAAAGTATATATTACTTTAATCCTTTCTTGAATTGTTTTTTGTTATAACCAATAATTATAAATATCTATATACCTTAATTTTATTTAAAGTTAAGTAATATTTACGTAAATAAACCTAATAATCTGCTTATTATCACATTAAATATTGATAATTAAAGTATCGAATCGAACTTAAAACTTTCTAATTAATCGTAATACGTATATAACCTTTTTTGCGGCCTAAATAAATATTAATAATTCCGTTTCTGTTATAAAAGTAATTATTATATCTTGCTTATTAACGCGTTATCCGATAATATTATCGAATAAACGTATTACTTAAATTTTAAAACCTATTCGGTCGTTCGAATTATCGGCAAAAAAGGTATCGTTAATTACCTTAAAAATATCTATTCCGCCGTACTTTAAAACGTAATATTTCGTTTCGACGAAATATCAAATAAATCGGTTTACTTTTATATAATATTCCGGACTTAAATTTATATTAAGTTTTACCAATCTAAAAATTATAAAGGTTATATCCGAACAAATAATAACTGCGGTATATAATATTAAGCCGATCTTTTTTAATATACCTTAATAAAATAATTAAACGCGATTTCTTAACTAGGAAATAACTTTTTATTTTTTATAGAAATATCGGTTCGGCCGGAATTTAATATCCTTTGAATTAACTTAATTAATTAATTAACTTATAACAATTATAATAACCACATTTAACATTTTAATCGATTTCGAATAATTTTAATTTTTAAAAATTATTAAAATTCTTTTTTTTTAGAAAATTAATATTTTATTTTAAATTAATTAATCGTTACGTTAACTGCTTTCTTGCGTTTTTTTTTATAAACGATAATTATATTATCGACATAAAAAAGTATAAGGCTATTATTTTACGTAAAACAATACGGTTCGTAAAAAATAAATGTAAAACTTAACTAAATAAACGTTTTCGAGAATTCTTTTTACCAAAATAAAAAAAGATTCTTTTAATCCGTATAAAGCTTTAAATAAATATAAAATAAATCCCGGTTTCCGGTATTTTAATAACATTTTTATATAAATTTCCCTATTTAATTTTACATTAACGAAAGCATTAATTACGTCGTATTATATTAACTTTAAATTAAATCTCGTAATTATAATAATAAAAATTCGGAAAATTTTCATAATAAAAATAAAATATAAATATTTTCGTATTCCGTATAAATCTATTAATTATTTCGTATTATTAAATATACTCTATATTTTAAAAAATTACCATATTAATCGAACTTATAAATATATATTTATATATAATTAAACAATTATTTTCCGTTAACCTTTTTACGGTTATATTTTATCTTTAAATTTATTTATTTATAACTATTTAAATAATTCTTTTTTACTTTCCGAAACTTATTCTTTATAAAATAATTTTATAACTTTTTATAAATTTTAAAAATTAACGGAAAATGCTTTCGCTAATTTTCTTTTTATAATAAGCGCTTAATTTAATTATGCTTAAAAATATTAACTTAAACTTTTATCTTTATATTATTAAAGTAATAATACGGACGGTTTATTATCCAGGCAGCTTATACCTTATTTACTTACTTTTCGTATCTTAATTTTATTACCAAACTTAAACGTTTTATATTAAACGTAACCATTTAATTCGAAATACGGTATATAATTCCGGCATTAAAAATCTTATCGATACTCTTACGTTTCTTAAAAATGACGTTTATAATTACTTTCTCCTCTACAACCGTAGCAATTCGAATAATAACAGTTAATAAAATAATAAAATACGGCGGAATATAATCGGACGTCAGATAAAAAACGAAATAAATATTTATATAAAATTAATTAAGCTTATACGAATTAAATTTTTTAAAAAATTCTTTAATCTTATCCGTATTTATTACGTTCTTGCTTTTAACGACATTATCCGAATTTATCCTTAATAACTACGTAATTTCTTCATCCTTTTTATAAACCGTAAATCCAGATTCGAAATGTACACCCTTTAAATATTCAACTTTATTAAATAAATAACGTAATTTATTTTCGGTTACCTTAAAAAATCATTTTTTAAGTTCTTTAAATTATTATTAAAAATATTTTTTTCGTTAAAAATAAGATTGCAAATTAGTATTACCTTATTTATCAAGAAAATTCTATATACGGTAAATATTCGATAACTAATACTTTATAAAATAATTAATTTAAGCCTTCGGATCAAGCTTTGGTTTTTTATTTTGCTTACATTATACGTTTTTTATCAAAACGTAAACTTTTTAACCATAAATTCGGAAATAGGTTAAATAAGGCTTTCGGTTAATAATTATCGTTTTTTTCTTATATATTTAATAAAAATAAAACCGTTTATATAACGTTAACTAATTAAATATATATTTAAAGGTCCGGTTATATAAATAAATTATAACGCTGTAAATCTTTACCTATAAAAAATATAATAACTTTAGCCCTTTTCGTATACAAATCACTTTTATTTTAATTACATCCCCTAAACGTTAAGCGCTTCCATTTTATACCTATATACCAAATGTCGAAAACTCGATTTAAATGTTTTTTTTCAGTTATAAATAATTTCGAATTTAATACTTTTTGCCGTATAACTTATCGTCGTATTTTATAATTTTTACCTTATAATTATAACTTTTAAAAACGGTAAATACCTGGTTCAAAACTGTTATAATTATTTCGGTTATTTTATCGTTAAGATACCAGTTCCAGATATAACTTAAAAAACGATTAATTACGAATACAACGTTGTTAATGCGGTCGTTATTTGTTTCTAAATTTTAAAAGTTAATAATTAATCGCATTTCCGGTTTTACGGATCAACTTTAACAAACTTTATAATTTAGGCGTTTTGTTTTTCCGTATCCGTTTCCGTTACATTTAACGGTAATAATCTCGTTTTCCTTCCGGCATTTTTAACTAATGTTTTTAATTTTTATCCCTCGAAAATAACCTATAAAATGGTTAAAGGCTTTTAAACCCGGATAAGCAAGCCTTAAATGCTATCGTCGAATATTAGCAATATTGGAAAGTTATTTTATTTATAAGTTAAATTTTTTCCGTTAAATAAAAAATGCTTTTCGAATTAATTATAATAACAAATATTCGATTATTATTTAATTATACTTTTCGGTTAACGTTATAGTAATTAAATTATTTTTCCGTCGGAAATAATTAGTAATTTTTTTATAATTTTATTAAAACTTTATTTTTTTAATAAACGTAATAATATTAAGTTATAAACGAATTTTTCGTAATACGTTATATTATATAAATACATTAATTAGAAATTATCTGGGCTTTCGAAACGGATATTTGCCGGATTTTCAGGTTTTTTTGTAAAAGTATTAGTTAATTAATTTTATGTTTTTTTAATATTTAATAAACCGTTATTTATTTTGGGATCCGGATCGTTTATATTTCCGAACGTTATTCCGAACGTATGTTAAGCAATTTACGGACAAATCTTTTTTAATTATGCGGAAATATTAACCCTAAATTACGTTACTATTTCGCGGTATTTTAAAATACCAAAATTAATTTAATTTTTATAAGTTATGCTGAAATTTATAATCCAGTAATTAAGGACGTCGTTAAAAGCGTTTTTTAAATCGTTCGCCTAATTCTATATGTCGTTAATTTTCTTAATACCTTTATTTTATACGTTCGATATAGTTATTTTTTATTAAATTACTTATGTTCCGAAATTCTTTAAAAGCTTAATAAATAACTTAATAATTTTTCGGCATTTTTTGGTTTTTGCTTCCGGTTTTAATTTCTTTTAATAAATAATACCAGGTTTCTTTAAATCGTTATATTATTCGTTAAAAGTTTTTATTAACTTGCAGATCGTAAATCGGTAATTAATAAATACCGAAAATAAAACCTAATTCGTTAATTTTTTAACATTTTTCCGGTAATTTTTATAATTTTTATCTTTGTATACGTATATAATCTAATCCGTATTATAACTAAATCTACCCTCGGTAATTATTTCCGTTACGGAACGAAGTTTTCCGCCAATATTTACTTATTTAGCAAAACTTGATACGATAGCTATACTATCGGCAATAATCTCGACTGAAATATTTCGCATAATTCGCGGATTAGCTTTTTTCGGCTAATCTTCAAACGTTAGCTTCTTAGGTTAAATAAGCTATAGTAATTTCTAATCAGGATTTATATAATCCCACAGATCTAGGGCTATTACTTTAATTTGGAATTTATTATACTATTACTTCCAATGCTTAAAAGCTAAATAAATGGGGTTTTTAATAGTTTTAATTATTATAACTAAAGGTCGCTTGCTGTTATAATCGTGATATCGGTATTAAATAAAATTAAAACTTTTAATGGTTAAATATAAACGTGTATTTAATATTAAGGTTAAAAACAGTTATTATTATATTAATTATGAAGCCCTTTGGACCGTGTCGGTCGGGGCTTATTACTTATATATATGGCTTATATAGTCCCCACCTAAGCCACAGGTAATCTCCGTGGCGTTCTATCTTAGAACCTCTAATATCAACAGTTATCTAACACCTTTAAGCGCTTTATATACCCGTTTTAGAGCTAAATATACGCTATTAAAAAAGCCGATTAAATTCTATTAAGGAATTAATAATCTTTTAAAATTTTGTTATTATATTCGATTACTTAAAAAAGTTGTGATTTTAATTTATTAAAATCTTTAAAAAACATTAAGACCTTATAAATAATATACCTCATTTTCGATTATAAAATTAAAACCCCTTAATAGAACCTCAATATTCTCGGTAATAAATATAAATACGTTTATATTTTTAAAAAGGTTTTCCAAATTTATTAAGTCGAAATTGTTTTTTTTGATCGGAAACCTTTTTTCCTAAGCTTATAACGTATTTATTTTTTATTCTTCGTCCTGTTATATGTTTAATAGTCAATTATTATCGAACCATTCAACCGGTTTTTATTCGTATAAAATTAAAACTAAATAATTACTTGAACCCTTAAACATTTTATTTTTAAATTATAAAAGGTATATAAGTTTTATTACGTTAATAATTTCGATAATATATTAATTAAACCTATTTATTGATTTAATAACTACTTAATTATATTTAGTTTAAATAAAGTAATTAATATTTCTGTTGTTTTATTAATCTCCTTTTTTTTGAAATTAAGGAAACAATATTAAATTATATACAATGCTTTCGTAATATTACGTCGTGTAAATTTAACGCTTTTAAGCTTTTAAAGCTTTAAAATAATATATTTATTTCTTTATATTTTTAATCGCAACGAAATTATCCTTTAGTTATATTTCGTGGCTTTAAACCGCTATCTAATAATTTAAGAATTATTAATTACCTTGAAAATATATATAATAATGCCTATATTCTGAATTAAAAATTGTTTAAAAAATATAACGTAATACGTAATATATTACGCTAATTAAAAATTAAGAAATACGTTAAAACTTATTTTACTTTTAAAAAAAATGAATTTGCTTCTATATAATTAATTTCCGTATAATATTTAATAAACAATCAATCATTCTTTTAAAGAATTAATTAGTAATAACGTGCTATATAAGCGAACGCAACACATAAGCGAACGTGTCAGATAAAGGGGACATCAGTTGTGTTGTATTGCATAACTAGTTGTAGGGGCTCTAAAGCGCGCACCGCACTTTAATATAGTCTAGTAACGTGATAGGTATGATCCGATCAGAAGTGCTAGCGCACCCCCTGTTAGCTAGCACACCCTTTCAACGCCTTAACGCAGTCACGGCGTTAACTATCACATTTCATCACTTCCTAAAGCCGCAGTTATCTATTCCACTTCTCCTCCGGCGATTAAATCCTTTTAATTAACCAATTTTTCCTTTAAAATTATTTTTAAGTTATTTTTCCGGTGATTAATAGCTTTGGTAATATTTATTAATTTTCATTATTTTTAAAAATACTTAAAAAGTTTGTATAATAATATTTTTATTAATTTATTAACTAATATATCCTCTATAAACTTATAATTTATTTTAATTATATTTTTTACGGCTTTTCGAAAGTAATAATTATCTATATTTATATGCCATAATTCTATTTATAAAAAAGTAACGTCGGCGTTAATAAGCCGTATAATTTGATAATTATCGTATTATATATTTAACGGTTTTATATCTAAAATGATTCTTAAGTTTTTTATTAATTAAAAATTAAATAAAGCTTTTTTCTTAACTTACGTAAAATTTAATAATTCCGTTTAAGTTATAAAAATAATTATTATATCTTATATATTTATCTATTAATTTTCTTATTAAATAATTTTATAACATAAATTTGAAAGCTTTTTCGATTAATTATATTTTTTATTAAAAAAATATACTTTAAATATTTTTAAATCCTTACCGTTAAATTATAAGGCTAACGTTTAAATTCCGATCAAGTATAATATATTTCGATCGGCAGTTTTATAATACGCGTCGTTAAAATTCAGATTAAATTAGGAAAATTAAAATACCGTAAAAATTTTATAAAATCGCATATTAATTATTATGTACAAAGTAAAATCGTTCTTTTTTTAATATTTATTAATAAGGCTTAAATAAGTTAAATCAAACTTCGGCAATAATTTAGCGCTCGTTATTAATATATTCAAGGAATTATTTAAACTTTACTTTAAAAAAAGTTTCAAAAGAAATTAACTAATAACTTTTAACAATTATATCTTTTTAATGTTAAATTTTTATAACCTTACGGCGGTAATAATAAATTGGGTTTATATACCCGGTTTTTCGATTTAAAGAATTTATATATTTTCGGGTCGAAATTTCTCAGATCAAAATAATATATATTTCGGATAATTACTTTTCTTAAATTTCCGTAACTTACCGGCCGGTTATTAAATAAACTTACAAAATAAATCAATCTTTTAACGTTAAATACGGGTTTCCAAATTTATAATCGTTTTAAATAGTACTTTTATAATACGGAATATATAAAATATTTATATTTTCAACCCGTAAAATATTTTCGTTTTTTACCGTTATTTTAAATTAAACAATATAATAAAAGTTTAAAATTACTTTTTTAATTTCTACCGGCGTAATAATTATAATAATTATTAATATAAGCGTTAATAAAGGTAATAATTTAAAGGACAGAAATTTATTAAATATAACAGTCGTATAAACGTAATTAATCTTATACGAATAAAAAAAAGAAAATTTTTCCGTACGTTTTTTTAAACGTTTATATTATTTTAATTTTTATTTATTTAACCGGGAATTAAATCATTCCGTTAAAGTTTTTATTTTTCTTTTAAACATTTATATCTAAATAATTATATACCTAATTAAATAATTTTATTTATCGAAATAACGTACGTAATTCGTTTTTTAAATTCTTAATATTATTAAAGAAAGTAACTTTTTCGTTAAATTATGTATTTCGAGCAATAATAATTTTATTAATTAACAAATGTTATATATTATATATATTCGTTAATTAATAATTAATAAAAAAAATTTAATTTACGTTTTAAAATTTAATCTTTATAAATTTTTTAAAACAATAATTATTATCGCGTAAATTGTATAACCGTATATTTGTAACTAAATTTATTAAATTTTCGGATTCAGCATTATAACGTTATTTTTATATATTAAATAAATATAACGAACCTTATATAAATTTCGCTAAAAAACGTATATTTAGAGGTATGGTTATGTAAGTATATTACAGTTTTAAAAATATATATAATTAGGAAATAACTTAACGTTATTTCGTATTATGAGCTTTTTTTATAATTATATTTTTTAAGTGTTTTATATGCCCGTTTTGGGCTTAGGTATATAATGCTAAAGGTTTAAGTTTACTATTAAAAGGAAACAATTAAAATATTTTTTGAAGCTGATAAATTTTTCTAATTTTCGTTATCGTATTTAAATATTAATAAAAAAAAACTTTATTTTAGTTTTTTAAAACCTTTAAATAATATATCTTGCTTTCAATTTTTAAAGTAAATATTTTAAATAAAGTTCAAATATCTATCGATCGCAAATATAACCTATTTATACTTTTTAAATTTTTTTTCGAAATTAATAAAGTCGATAATAATTTATTATTTTAATCGTAATGCTTTTTTGTCGGCTTTCGACGTGTTTATCTTTTAGTCTTCGCTTTATTATATATTTAATATTCGACCGTTTTAAAACCTTTTAAGCGAACCTTTTTTATATAAAACTGTAATTAAACAATTATTTCGGGTCTTAAATATTTTAAACTTAAGTCCTATATTGCACCGTTATTACTTCGTAATAGTTTCGTTATATATAGAATAACGTTTCGTTTATAAATGACTAAAATTATATAAAACGTTATTAAATTAATAATTTTAATAACGAATTTATTAAATGCAATTATTAATATAGTAACTATTTAATTAAATTTATATCGGGTAAAAAAGAGATTTTCGGTTATCTTAGTAATATTTTTTCTCCGGAATTGCCGGAAAAATACCAGGTTATATATAAAATCCTCGTAATAAATTACGTTATATAAACGCAACGTTTTCGACTCGTAAGGATTTAAAGTAATATATTTATTTTTCCTTATCTTTTAATCGGAACGAAATTTTTCTTTACTTCTTTTTCGTTATTTAAATCGTTATTTTATAATTTAAAAACTCTCGGTTATTATTTCGAAGGTATTTATCGGATAACGCGTTCGATTAACTTTTTCGATTTAAATAATTCTTCGGAAAATAAATGAATTTCTCACGGTATTTGGTGAAACTCTTTTTTTAAATAAAAGGTTATATTAGGGAGCGTAAACTTAATAGGTTATAAAAGATTCTAATTAAGGTCGATATAATCCTATAAATTATATCCCTTATTTCTGGCCTTAAATTCGTCGTTAAATTTGTCTTAATCTTTAGGACCATTATAAATAACTGCAAACGTTATCGATATGGTTGCTATTATAGTTATTAAAGTATATAAATTCTTCCTACTGATATATAGACTATATCATTTTAGTAATAGTTAATTAATTGATAATAATACGAATTAAGCAAATAAGATTATTAATTGTTAGATATAGAGGACATCAGTTATGTTGTATTACATGACTAGTTATAGGTGCTTTAGAGCGCGCACCTTGCCTCACTAAAATCAGGCCCTATTTTTAAGGTTCGGGCTGCGTCGCAGGCGCAGCCGTGGCTAGAGCCTTCGGCTTTAAAAGTACCTATAAGGGTTAAATATATTAACTAAACCTCATTAAGAAAATTCTTTACAAAAATAATAAAACCTTAAAACTAAGGCCTAATAACGCGGTATAAAATATTGGGCTCAATGGTAGTACTTTATATACATATTTTTAAAAATCTATTATAAAGATTTATAAATATAGTAACTATAAAAATTTTTTTTTAAAGAAAACCTTCATTATAAACAATTTTACAAAAGGTTTTTAATTATATATATAATTTCTTTATCGGGGCTAATTTAGTAAAAATATTAAAAAATTAAGTTAGAATTTTTATTAAAAATAAACCTTTTGTCTAAAACGCCTTTTTAATTATATCGTAATAACTATAATCCGTACGGCTAAAAGAATAATTAAACGGATTTTTCATATACCGAATTATTTTTAAAAGGTTTATAGGAAAATGTTATATAGAATAATTACGTTATCGGAATTAAAAAAGCGTTTGGAATCTAACTAATTTTAATTTTTTTTATAGCTGTAACGTAATAACTATAATCCGTAGGGCCGAAAAAATTAATATATAAACTTTTCTAATATAAAATATATTAGGAAAATCCGGTATATAATAACGGAAGTAATAATTACGTTATCGCAATAAAAAAAACGTTTCGGATTATTTAACTTTAAGCTTTTTATAATTATAACGTAATAACCATATCTCGTAGAGCCGAAAAACTTAATATATAAACTTTTTCTATATAAAGTATATTAAGGAAATCCGGTATATAAAAACGGAACCCATAATTATACTATTGTAACTAAAAAGGCGTCCCGTACCTAATTAATCTTAACTTTTTTATAACTATAACGTAATAATCATAACCTATACGGCCGAAAAAATTAATATACGAACTTTTTCCATAAAAAATATATTAAGGAAATCCGGTACAAAACAAAAAAAACCCGATAATTACGTTATTGTAACTTAAAAAACGTTCTGGATTAATTATTTTTAACATTTTTATAATTACGACGTAATAACTAAAAACCATAGGCCGAAAAAATTAATATACGGACTTTTTCCATATAAAATATACCAAGGAAATCCGATATATTATAACGGAACCGATAATTATACTATCGCAGCCGTAAAGACGTTACGGTCGCCCATTTCCTAGACCTAAACTTAAATATATTAGCTGTAATTGCCATCGAAAAAAATCCCAAATTTCTCTCTATATATATTAGCATTTATTTAACGCATATTTAAAGTTACATATTTATCGGGCCTTATTTGGTTGCGTAATAATTTTATTTATTTAAATCTTTAAATTTTTTAAAGAATTTAAGAAAAAAGTTAATAGTTTGATGGCGATGCGAAAAAACGAAACCCATTTTTTGCAATAAACTCTTAGGCCTCGCTGGCTCGTTACGGAAATTTGGGATTTGATTGCTTAATTTTTAGCGTTATAAAGCGGTACTTAAGTAACCTTGAAAAAGAGCCAGCGAGGCCTGAGCTAGCTGATGTAACGCGCACCGCATATTAATGTAGTCTAGTCACGTAATGTGCATGTTCCGATCAGGGGTGCTAGCGCACCTCCTGCTAGCTGACAGAACGCAACACTTTCTGGCACTTCCCAGCAATACACCTAAATAACTTAACCATATTACTTCAAATTAATTCAAATTAATCGAATATTTCTTTGCTAACTATATTTATAACTTCTAGATAAATACACTTATTATATCAAGGCTTATTACGAACGCTAGATTACCATTTCTTCTTTTTAAGCCGACCGCAATAAACTAACTTTAATAATTATTAACTACAATACTTTATTACAACCTTTTACTAGCTAAAAGACCTTATTTATTCTATATAATAAGTATTTACCTTTTTAAAAAACTTTTATTTTAATCGTATAATTACATAACTTTTGAATTATTACAAAATCAAGCTCGATAGGCTTTACTATAAGCCCTACTATACGCCCTGCTAAACGCCCCGCAAAATACCCCGTACGGACCCTCCATACCCCCTAACGCGTTTTTAACGCGCTTTTAATACATTCTATAATACGTTTTCTAACGTATATCTTTTACGTATTAAAACCGGACAAAAAATACTTATATATTTAAGTTAAAAATTCGGTCGAAAATAATTATCTAATCGGTCGGCTTTAGGTCGTACGAAATAGGAGAAATATTAACTTAAACGCGTTAAATGTTAATCGGTTAAGGCAAGGGTAACAGAAAGGAATGATAATATGACGTCCGCAATAAACCTTAATATAATGCGTATACTTCTTTAAAAGTTATAAACACAATTAACAAAAAAGTATTCGATTAATTTAAGTTAATTTAAAATAATATGGTTAAGTTATTTAGGTATATTGCTAGGAATTACTAGAAAGTGTTGCGCTTGCTTATGTATTACGCTCGCTTATATAGTACGTTACTATATTTATAAGTTATTATTATTTATATAAGATTTTAAAAAAAGTTATATAACGTATAATTTTATATTTAACAATTAGCGTATTTGTTTTTGAAATTCTATATCGTTATTTTAAACTTATAATCTTTTATTATTTCTCACTTTATTTCTTTAACTTTTTAATTAATTTTAAAGTTTATTTAAATATTTTAAAATATTTTAGTTAAATATTAATTATAATGTTATAGTTATATATTTTGTCAGATTTAATAAATATAACGTCCTTTTTTCTCAAATTTCTGAATAAAAAAGATATTCGTTTATTTAATTCTTAACAATATAAATTTTAAAATTTATTCCGTTAAATTGTTAATATTTGTATAGAAATATCGTAATTTCAATCCTTATAAATATACGCTATATTTTTTTTAATTTTAAACTTAATTACTTTTAATTGTTAACATTAAAATATTCCTTAATTAATTTAGTAAAATTAATATTTGGATAGTTTTTTTTAAAGGATAAAATATTAATTCGTATCGAAAAACGAATTCGATGTTTAAAGTAAAAGTTATATCGAATTTTATAAATTTAATAAATTAAGAACGTAATCAATTAAAATCGATTTAATTTTAAATGTCAAAAACGTAGAGTTAAAATTCAATTCGCTTCTAATATAATGTAGCTTTTAAGTTTCTCATAAATAATAAAAAAGATTAATAGTACGATTATTATTAAAATTGATAAAATATAAAAAAAGTTAAAGTTAATATATAACTTATATCGTTCTAATAACCGTTAATTAATTAATAATAAGGCAAATTAAGCGCATAGAATCCCTAATTATCGGATATAAGGGATATTAATTAAGTTATATTTAGTTATTCGTTACAAGCGCTTTAAATTGTACACAGCACTTTAATGTAATCTTGTCTCGGAACTTGCCTTACTAAAATCAGGCCCCATTTTTGAGGTTGGAGCGTCGCCTGCGGCGTACCCGTAGCTAGAGCCTTCGCTTTAAAAATACCTGTAAGGGTTAAATATATCGATTAAATTTTATTAAGAAAATCGTCTATAAAAATAATTAAACCTTAGAAATAAGGCCTAATACTAAGGTATAAAATAATAGGCGAAATATTAACATTTTTATCAATTTTAAAAAAAATTGTTTTAAAGATTCGTGAATATAACAACGATAAAAATATTATAGAAAATAAAATAAAATAAAATTTTATATAGCTTTAAGAAGATTTCCTAATTATGTATATAATTTGTTAATTATAGTTAATTTAATGCTGGTATATACAACAAAAGTTAAATTCTTTTTTAAAATTTTTTCTTATTTAAAATACCTTTTTAGTTTTGACGAAATAATTAAAATCCATACGGGCAAAAAAATAATTAAATAAACTTTTAACGAAATGTTATATATAATAATTACGTTATTATAGTTAAAAAGCCGTTCCGGATTTAATTAACTTTAACTTTTTTATAATTACGTCGTAATAATTATTACGTATATTATTTTAAAATAAGCTTTTAAAAGGTAATTTAGTATAAAAAATCTTTTTAATTATTTTTAATCCTCCGGGTTTTAGTTATTATATCGTAATTATAATAGCGTTCCGAATTTGGCTAATTTTAATTTTTTTTTCTAAAATTACGAGGTAATGAGAATAATATATGTAGCTGAAAAAATGATTTACCAACCTTTTTTATATGAAATATATTAAGAAAATCCGGTATATAATAACGTAACCGATAATTATATTACCGTAAGTATAAAAACGTTTCGGATTTAATTAACCGTATGTTTTTCTAAAATTATAACGTAATAATCATAATTTATACGAATACAATAATTAATATGCGAACTTTTTTTATATAAAATAGATAAAAAAAGCTCGGTATATAATGATAAACCGATAATTATACTATCGTAGTTATAAAAATATTACGGTTGTTTATTTTTAAACGTAAATATAATTATATTAATTTTAATTACTATCGAAAAAAATTAAAAAAAAGTTTTATATTTATATTACTTTTTATTTAACGTGTATATAAAGTTATATATCTATTGAATTTACAATAGTTACGTAATAAATATATTTATTTAAATTTTAATTTTTTTAAAAGATATAAGAAAAAAGTTAATAATTTTAATAACGATACGAAAACGAAACTTATGTTTTAGAATTAATATTCAAGCCTCGTTAACTCGTTACGGGGAATTGGAATTTGATTGGTTAATTTTTAGCCTTGTGGAGCGGTACTTAAGTGACTTTGAAAAAGAGCCAGCGAGGCCTGAGCTAGCTGAGGTAACCCGGAACGTACAAATCGGGTCCACTTAGTTTCCGAACACCTTAAAATCTTACGAAAAATATTTGTAAAAACACAACGCCTTAATAAAAATAAATATAAAAATAAAGAGATATATATCAAGATTAATTAATTTAAATAAAACGTTAAAATATATATATTTTTTAAATCCTTATATATAAAAATATATTTAAACGTTTAAAAAAATTACATATAAAAAGAAATATAAGCAACCTTAATTACTTTTAACCGATATTAAAAAAGTAATGCCGGTACCTTAAAAAACGCCCAAAGTTATATAAGATATCAAAATTCCGTTTTAATTAATAATAATTTAATATTTTTTATATTTATTTAAAAACTAAATATAAAAAGAAATATATTATAAAAAATTAATTATAACTTACCGTAACCTTTATAATATCCTTTAAAATTATTATATAACTTTATATAGTTATAAAGTACATATTAATAAAGTTTTAAAATTATAACCCTTAAAATACAAAAGTTTAATATTTTTATATATAATTTTAAAATATTAATTTTTAATACGTATTATGATATAAGAAAAAGAATAAATATCAATTTATGTTCCTTTTTTATTATATAATTAATTAAAGGTTTTAAATTGTATATTATATGTATATATAAATAATAATAATATACTTAATTTGTATTATATTTATATATATATTTAATGAATTTCTTTAAATTTATTAATTATTAATATCTTATTAAATTTTTATTTTCGGTTTAATTAGATATATAATTACTTATATTATTTTTTATAGCTTTATATAACTTGTGGATATTATGTTTTGGATTTTTAAATATTTTAACGTGATTAAATTTGCTATTCGGAAACTAAGTGGACCCGATTTGTACATGTTCCAATCAGAGGGAGCCTTTCCGTACACTTAACCCCTTGTTTTATTGTAGGACGGTCCAATAGGGATTTTTGATACGGTTACGCCCTGTTGGGTGACCTTCGACTTAGCCACAAGTGGGTCCCACCAAATTTGTATGGGAATCCTTGGAAATGGAGTGCGATTTAATCTAGTTATCCCGGATTCGGAAACCGGGGAGGCTGACGATTTATCACTTTAAAATCCTTAGAATTCTCGGATTCAGACGAGGCTAAAGGCGATCGGGCTATAACCGTGGCCTTCGCGCTACCGCTAACAGTGGCGGAGGCGTAGCGCGTAAGCGAGCTGAGCTAATAGGAAAGAAGGATACGTATCGTAAGATAGATATGAAGGCGGAAGGAATAATACGCCCTTGAACGAATGGAGGAAGTTATTTAAAAGCTGATTGGTAGCCAGTAAGGTATGTTTGCGGAATTAAAAGTGCCATCAAAATTAAGTGGGTTTGCAGTTAGTATATGTACATGGAGGACCCCTGAAGGATACGTTCCGTTTTCCGTACGGACTTCAGCGGTGCAAGATTAAAAGTTATCCCATTACCTTATTTGTATGGAAAATGTACGGAAAACGTTCGGTTGGGTTGGTAACTGATAATATGGTGTGGTTACAGGGACTGAATGGCAAGTTGCGAATACTAAGCGAAAACTGCGCTAGTTCGGCGATACCGCTAAAAGGGATCCTCCTACAATAAAACAAGGGGTTGAGTGTATATGGGGTGCATTCTCACCCCCTGCTAGCTGACAGGATCCCTTCGGATCCATCCCGCATAAGTACATGGATCGCCCTGTATCCGACGGATCCCCCCGGACCCATACCACACAAATGCATGGATCCCTGAGATCCATGTCACCTAACCTTTTCTAGTCCTCGGAGATACCAAAGCTTTGTCTCGACCGTGTCCTCTTGGCCACATGGTGTTGGTTCATAAAACCAAGTCTACTAACTAAGCCGTGGCTGAATTAACTTTGCTACTAGTAAGATACGCTGTTCGAATCTGCGGTATCCCTTTCTCTTAGTTGTAACTGTTTTACAAATATATAAGGAGGGTTCATAACCCTTTCTTTCTAGACAGGATCTCTTAAAGGTCAACCTGATCATATCTCCTTCCCAGCCATATATATTTCAATGTGTGATGTCAGGGTCTTATACATCGCCTAAACCGCAGGATCACTTCCCGGGAGATTCAGGCAACAACATCCGACGACTGACATGGAAACCGACCATGGCGGCGATTTCTCAAAACTTGAAGCTAGCTTTGCCGAGGTCAAAGTTAAGCGTCGACGTGTTTCTCTCGAGGCGCAGGTACCTAACAGACACGCAAAAGCGGCCGATCTCATCACGAACGATTTGGACTTCAACTACAACATAAATGCCGACACTTTACCGCCAAATATCTATCCTTCTATGCACGGTATTCTCTCGGCAATGCATTATAGTTCGCATTTGGCAAACCCGGTCAACTTTGCCAATGAAACTAGCATTGAGTGTTTTGATCAAACTGATGGTCATGCTATGTTTCATAAATTAGATAGTATTGGCTTGGACAATGTCTTGAATACGGTCAAACAGGAGGACCAAGATATAGGCCTTGATGACGCATCCTCAACCAGTGCGAAACCTACCTCGACCTCGAAGAGACAGACCTCAACCACACAGGCACCATATATGCCTCCCGCGTCTACACAGCCGCATTCTTCCACCATTTCACCATGTTCTTCGTCCTCAGAGACCGCTTGTCCAACCACTGAGCCAGATTCTGCAGGTACAGGGGCAGGTTTGAAAGCTGATACTAATACTAGCGGGCGACTTTTAGTGTTTTTCGTGCCCCTGGTGGTTAAAAAAGAGGGCTCCTTTGGCTCACAAATGTCAATGGAACGTTCAAGCGTTCAACGGCTCTTTGAGGTACTGGGCGCGAATCCGGAATTCCTCCTCAACATGCTTGGACGGCCGGACTACTGGTCGCCCCGAACACGCTGGCAGTGCAACACAAAAGATGAACTTGCGGTCTGCGGTATGGCATATCAGCGAGTCGTATAGGCTCATCTCAAGGGCTAATCAGAAACAGATTATTTCTGCCAACATCCTCGATGGAACACACAGTTTCAGGGTGCCCCCCTTTCAGTCTATGTAATACGGCGCATGAAAACCAAATTGACTGCCTACATCATCTCCCACAAAATCGGAGATAGTAGTGTTCACGCTTTGCAGCAGATCCTGAAGATTGGAGTTAGCATATTCGGGATGGAGAAGCGTCCGTCGGTTTATCTCACTAACCCCTTCGAAATTGCCGTATTGCTGTCTTCGTTGTCATTTGAAGCTTCCAAGTTTCATGTGGCGCGGTTTCGACGCTATATGTGGGAGCAGGTATGCTCCAACACTTCATTTCTCGCAACTATGCTAACAGCCGCTAGGTTAACAAGGTCGATGACCATCTTGCCGGACTGGAAACCAGCGACCGAGGTCGCTTAACTGAACTCACGAAGTCTCTACAGATCATCTCGCAGCAAGCGGACTCCCATTTGCTGAATGCAAACGTTGCCATCCTCTCAGCAAGGGGTATCCGTGACGCACAAGCCAAATTGCACGATCATATATCAACTCCTACAATATATCGACAACCGGGTGAGGATGCAATCACTTATGTGATTGATTCCATGGAGAAACAGAAGATGCTCTTTTTGAATTACAAGAGTAGAAAAGATGGCACGATGAGCTTGGTGTACAATCTAGTAACCCAAGGCGACGCAGCGAACAATATCAAATTGGCTCAAAGCATGAAGCGTGACAGTACTAGCATGAGTGCTATTGCTTGCCTGACAATGATTTTCCTCCCCGGCACCTTTACATCTGTAAGTTAATTGATCACAATGGGCAGGATGACACGCTAAGACCGTCTTCTAGAGCGTATTGAGTGCTGGCATCTTCACCGCTAGGGCGAACTCTCAGGGTATTTCCACCTCAGGATTATGGTGGCTCTGGGTTGCTCTCACACTCCCTCTAACACTTGTCGTAATGGCTGCTTGGTGGGCATACAGACGCATATCTGAGCGTGAGAGGCGCAATGCACCTAACAAGCGCGATCCACTACTCGAGCGCCAGAAATTTTGGTCAAGGAAATTCATTTTCAACAAGCGGGGCTTGTTCATGTCAGACCCTACTCAGGTCTAGATCTGTTAGCTAAGCCGTGGCTTACTTAGCTTCACTACTAGTGGGATGCGTTATTCGGATGTCCGGTATCGCTTTCTGTCAGATATAGGGGATATCAGTTATGTTGTTGTATTAGGCTAACTGCGTGTACTGTAGGATACGTTCAGTTTCTTGGTAGTCTAGCTACGGAACATATATATGCCGATTAGTAGGTAACCTTTCTGTTTATAGGGTACGTTACGTATCCCTTAGCTAGTTAATATACCCTTTAACGCCTTAAAATATTTATAGCGTTAATTGTTATATTTTATTATTTTATAAAATTATAATTATTTATTATATCTTTTTAATTGTTTTTTCGTTTAACATTCTTTTTCAAGCATTTTTTTTAATCTGTTTAAAATGTTTATAAAATTTATTAATTTTAATTACTTTTTAAAATTTAAAAGATTTTTTGTAATAAAATTTTATTAGTTTATTTATTAATATATTATCTATAAATGTATAATTTATTTTAATTAATTTTTATTATTATTTTATATAGTTAATAATTCTATATATTTATATATTATTTTTTTTTAAAGGATTAAACGGTAATATTTATTAATCGTATTATTTATTAAATATTATGTTTAATATTAAACGGTTTTATATTTAAATTATTTTTATTTTCTTAATTAAATAAAATTAAATAAACCATTTTTATTTTTATAACAAAAATAGGAATTCCGTTTCGGTTATAAAATTAATTCTTATATTTTATTTATTTGCCTATTTCTTTATACCTTTTTCGAATAATATTACAATATAAATTTAAAAACCTTTTCCAGAGGTTATATTATTTAATTTTTTTTTAAATATTTAATACATCTTTACCACCAAATCATAACGTTAACGTCTTAGTACAGATTAAATATAGTATAATTTAAATTACTATTTTACAATATATTATTACAGTTAGGCTGATTGCGGAAAAAGGTTGTATAAAGTATAGAAAGTATAAATTGTTATAAATAATTTAGAATCTAAAGGAGAATAATTAAAAAGCTGTATAGATATTTTAAAAGCTCCGTAATAACGTTATTATAAGGCGTTTATAATGTTTTAAGGCTTAATAATTAAATAAATAAATCTTACTTTGCAATATACCCTTTAAATAAAAAGAAAATATTGCTTTAAATTTACTTATCGTAATTTTATATAATTTTTAAATAAATATATAAATAAAAAGAATTGCCGTAATTAATATAAACATTAAATATAATAATAAAAAGGTAAGCTATATATATATATAATAATTTAAAAAGAAAATTTGCACATTTTTTTTTTGTTCATAGTAATAAAGAACCACAAGTAAATCCGCGTATTTCGTACGTATAATTTATTTGCTAAAGTATTAACGTATAATAAATTTTTTTCGGTTTATAAAATAATTTCGTAAATATTTTATATTAAAAAAGTTATCGTTTAATTTACGTATATATTACGAATTATTATTATTATTATTACTATTATTATTATTATAATTATTATTATTATTATTATTATTATTATTATTATTAATATTATTATTATTATTATTATTATTATTATTATTATTATTATTATTATTATTATTATTATTATTATTAT
>QJOA01000444.1:0-47252 GCA_004155915.1 Monosporascus sp. CRB-9-2
TTAAGGCTTTAATTCCATTATGTCATAAATTACCGCTGTTAACTCTTTGGTAATATATGGAATATACCGTGGAAATGAGGTGGGGCGGGTGGGGTGCGCCGTTTTTTTTGTCCAGCGCCTGCCACTGAAGAAGGCACCGTATCTCGTCAATTGGGTAACCGGGATAACGTCAAGCGCTTCACGGATTAGGCCCGCTTCCCATGCATTTATGCGCAACGGCCCCTTACCCCAATGACCCCACATAGCCACCCACACAGGAGCACGGAGCCGCAAGACCCTGGATCTGAAAATCTTCCCAAACATTTTAGATGAGCTGAGTTCACGGCAACATAATCCTCAGGACTCGCACAGGAGCCACCGAGCTTCTTACGGTTACATATCCGACAGTATACGAAGGACACGCATTTCCTTTGGTGGCGAGAAAATATCGAAACGCAACCACGAAGAATGTGGTCTTTCGGCACGACCATGACAATCGCCAAGGAGGACGATTCGTCCAAATCCTCCCCTCAACCAGCGGCGCAACCAGCGGCGCAACCAGCAGCGCAACCAGCGGCGCAATCTGCGCCTCAACCACCTCCTGAACATTCAATCCCCGTCGCGTCACCAGTTACGGGGCGAGATGCATATTCGCGCCCATCTATATTCTCGCAGAGGTCCATGAAGCAACTGGGTTTGTTCTTTACCGGAGCGGGCTTCCTCTCTCTCTCCGTCCTCGCCACGCGGCGCGCCATTACGCGGAAACGCCTCGCAACGATACCAAAGTTCTACCACCCGAGCAACGGGCCCGTCAATACCATCAATTCCGACAGCTCCCTGATAGCACTCGAAGCGCTCAACCTGGCTACCCTGAATGTCATGGGCTTCGGTATGATGTGTACCGGTGGTATAGCCTGGGCATTCGATATATCCTCACTAGACGACTTGCGGGGGGTGGCGCGAGGACATATTGGCCCATCTGGCGGTCACATAGACGAAGAGGCAGAGCGCGAAGTCGCGGAATGGATAGCCAAAATGCTCCCCATAAAGGAACTGAGAGAGCAAGGGGGTGACTCGTCTCCCAAAAAAGACGGTTAAGACGCCAGTTTCAGCGGGAGGTGGTGGCGTCGACATTTCTTTTTACTTCCGTCCCTCATATACGCCGAGAGCGTTGGGCGTCGATGCACGCCGCTGCAACTTGTAACCATCTCTACTACCCACTCACTGCGGGAGGCCCTCCTATCCCTCCGGATATTGTCAGACGGGGGTGCGACATTCGCCTTAGACTAGCAAGACTCCTGCAAGGCCCCGGGGCCACCGCTGGCTCAAAATGTAATACACCAACGGTTTTCACTGAGAAAACTCACACAGTGGGAATCATTGTACCGATCCAGCGAGACGACACGTAATCGGATCGATATTTCACTGCTCTTCTATTTTTACCTCCCGGGTGCCCGGAAACCCATTATCCCACACAACAGTTGTATGCATCTTAGCTGCCCGGGTTAGCATGTCGCCGTGCGTCAACGGTGCGTTGCAGATACTAGCGTTTATCTCTACGTTCCTAGTTTCCCAAAGGGTCATGCTGTTGTAGCACGGCCACGCCTTAAACGTCTACACCCACCTGGATATATATTACCATGGAGATCCCCTTTATATGTCTCCTCATAACCCAGTCCTCGTGTCTCCGGCTCCATCAAAAGGACGGACTTCCTACAACAGATCCCCATAACTTCAATACTCCTAGATGTCACATCCACATCCCCCCTCGTCCTCGAAAGCATCTTCTGACTCTGACTCGTTTAAAAGGGCCCAATCTACATCTCCAGCGCAGGAAGTTCACGGAATGGCTATCTTCCACGTGCCTTACCATGTGTGGGTCAAAGATTATCATTGGACTGCTAGGAACTTGAACGTACGCGTACAATCTCCCGTCATCAACCTTGGATATACTGTCTCCCCACCTGTCTTCCGACAATTGGAGGGGAATAATAAGAATGAGCCCAGGGTAGCTGAAACGGCGGACGAGCTCATGGATGATGTGGGAGAGCCAGAATATGCGACCGAAGCGCACGGGGTTTATGTCCCTACAAAGCCACGAGGGCGTCACCTTCCACTATGGGTGCCCTACCGACAGAGCAGCGCCGCGGTCAAGGATGGGGAGATCGCTTTCGTGGACTTAAGCTCCAACACGACTCGAACCGGTTCCATTGCTAGGGTTTGTTGGGTGCCGGACCGTAGGTCATCCGATGGCAAATTATACACTGTCATCTCAGGCGCGCGCGTATGGAAGCGAGGGAGGGAGACCATCAGCAACACGCTGGTATGCGTCCAGAACGAAGGCTCTCCGGAAAAGGCCAAGCTCATTCAGATCCGTTCGGCCGAACTCTCTCGGTTTAAACATATAAACCCCTTGGAAAAGCGGCGGCTATTCGACCTGCATTTGAATCTCATCCGAGCAAATCACAAACACTTATCGCAGGTCAAGCGACAAGTGTTCGGGCTTGCCAAATCCGCGAATAGTCTTGATAACGGGTGGCGTGCCATGCATTCAATCTTAGACGTGAATGTTCCCAACACCGCCGGGTCTAGGCGTAGTGTCAACAGGGAGCTTCTAGAAGTTGACGAAGACTGCGATGACGATTTAGAGCACGGAGCGTCTCCTATGACTGAACGATCGAGGCATCTACAAGTAAGTCATTCACGCTTCCGTCACCGCTACCCGGGAGCCCTCAAAATAGAATGATTCGCATACTAATTTGAGGGACAGCGAAGTACCGACTGCAGGACCTGCGCGTATCCAGGCCCTCACCCCACGTACTTAAATCTCTTCCCCGATCACCGCCATGGAGAGGATCAGGAATGCCCGTTCGGTCATATGCACGAAAAGCACTGCATATTCGCAGCCCACTCTTCGCTGGAATGCGTCATTTCGCCGAATGAGCGTCATGAGCACTGCGAATCGCTACGGCTCTCCCTTGAGCTCGAGCAACGCATCAATATGATGTTCGACCCGCCGGAAGCGGCACTCGAGTTCGGGAGCGTCGGCTCGCCTCTCCAATATGTCCCATACCCGACTCCAGAACCGTCACCCCCTGCCCAGCCAACTCCCTTCTTGCTGGACACCATCCAGCTGGAACTAGCCCCCTTGCCGGAACCGGACTACGAGTTCATGGCTATGAGGGAGCCCACCTGGCTTCCGCGCATCGACCCCTCTCTCCTGGTAGACCCGGAACCACAAGAGCTCACTTGGGCCTTATGATAATTACTGTTTCGGCGCTTATGGCCAGCTACGGGGCTCGCTGTGGCCTATTCGAGCTTTTGGTGCTCGCATATGTCGCCTCAGCAGACGTAGGCGGCGGCAGCGAATCCTTCGAAGTCTGACCGTGAGAAAGGCGCATGGCTTTTTCGATTTCCGTTTTACCAACCCTGTACTCCATGGGAGGGTCTGTTATGAGGTTTACGCGAGTTCTAGCTCCAGATACCCCTTTGCGCTCTGTATACTTTTGTGCGATACTCGACAGGAGAGTGGCTGTGAGAAGGCAGCTTCCTCCTAATCATCTTTGGCGTTCTAGCGCTGCATTCGAGTTGCATCTGGTTGGCATGGTGTGTCGTCGGGCTTCGCAGCCCATCGTAATTGGTGTGATATCTGGGGATGGCGAAAAGTACTTTTGGTTCTCTCGCTCAAGCGACGCATGCTCATCACACAGGGTCTGGATTTATAATCTCGCCAGCCCCGATCGGTTCTTCGATCTTTTTCGCGATATGGATAGCTGCCCTTTTTCGGAGGTGGTCTTAATAGTGTGTGTTCTAGTTCTTCGGGCTACAATACAAAAAAGAAGTCGACAAGCCTTGGACTACTCCAATTCCCTTTCTACTTGAATAGTGTGGCCGTAATTGACTGATCACCATCGCGGGTTGGGTTGTGCTCGTTTTTAAGACCTAAGCATATCGCGTCTAACTGCGTCTGCATGCTCAAATCGATAAGTTGAATACTCGATACCCGCCGCACGCTCCAACGCTCAAACGTACTTAAGTTGAGAAAGTTATCGCTTGCTTCACAAAATGAAGCCGTATATCAGAAGCACAATCGCATATTCCCGAGGTCAGTTCTCGGCCCGATTAATCGCACTGCAAAAAAATTCAGAAAGAAAACATTTTGCCTCACCTGCCGCTCCAAACCGAGAGCTGCGCCCCGTCGAACTCGGTCCTACTACCGACTAGCCCCACATAAAATTCTCACCATCCCGTCCCCAACTCCCACATTCCGCACCAAAAAGAAGCGTCTGGAACCAAGATATAGCACAACATTAGCAGCCGGTCACGCAACCCGAAGTCGGAAGCCGACTTCGGGACCCAACTCGAGGTCCTTTGGCCCAATGGCAAGGCGTCTGACTACGAATATGCCGAGATCATCAAACCAATGGTCCGGATACCGAAATCAGGAGATTCTGGGTTCGACCCCCAGGAGGACCTTTTTTGCCCGGCAAATCCGATCGATTCGGAAACCCGATCTCTGCGGACGGTAATATTTCATTCATTTTGAAAACCTTAATGTTTTCTTTCGGACAATGGCCAAAACATTCCATTTAGCCCAAGACTTGCGTTTAAGGGCTGTCTTTGCAACTTAACACAAGGTTGAATGAGTAGCGGGCTTCACTAGTGCGCTTCAAAGTCGAGATGACCCTCTCACCGTAATTGGCTAGCCATTGCGATTCCCAACGAGGCTGAACGTTATCTCTTGTCATAGAAGAGACAGAAGTGGGTTCTCCTCTCCTGGCGCTTAACCGGCGACGGAGCTTCCCGTCTATAGCAGGTGGCCCCGTTGATCGGACGCTCGCTGGGTGATGTATTCGGTGTGTTTGGCTGCCGGCGTCAGAGGATAAGCAATTGTGGTTTTCGACAGTCAAGAGACGAGCCACCGAAGCGTGCCATCGAGATCCTAGAGCTGACCAGGAACCTCCTTTTCTGGCATGCCTGCAGGGGGGCCTTGTATACTTTGCATAGCAACCAAGGTAGGGCTGCTGTATGAGTCCACTCTAAATATACAATAGGAATCTGCCAAAGATGGATGCTTGTGTTATGAGCTCGCGTATCGGAGGGACTGACCGTGCTTACTCCGAGCATTGTCTACATGCACTACGATGGCACGAGGGTGTGGTAAACGCCTGGTAGGAATAGGCAACTCATGCGGCCGGGTTACAGTACGCCTGCGTCTACATCCACCACGTTGGATACGCCCCCCTAGTGCCAACTCTTAAACGGCTTATCAATCTAACCGAGCCATGCAGAAGAGCACGCCTGACTGATCAACGTGCAGGATCAGATAAGATAACTTGGCGCGGGCGCCTTACTAGCGTGGATACCAGACATGGGTTGAATAGGCATGGATGTTGGAAGATGTGGGATGCTTAATCACTTACCTTTCCCTGTGGTTTGCTTTATGTATCCTCTTTTCCCCGTTTCTAGAGTCAAGTCATTCGCTTCCTCAATCTCCTCTCCGCCGCTGCCTCCATCGGATTCTTCGTTGCATTCGCAGAGCCAGCGGGTCTCCTTACTTTCGTCCGAAACATACGGCTTTCCTAAGGCTCTGATTACGTATCTCTCACCATGGCCACTAAGGATAACGATGAGATTGCAGGTGTGGCTACTCCGGCCCCCGACCTCGAAATGGCCCCTATTCCGGCACCTTCTGCCGCTGCTACGGCTCCTACCAAGCATAGCGATCCGCTCCTAGTCGCTTTCCACCAGCCCTACGACCCTGAAAATCCACTTGACTGGCCTACGGGTCGGAAATGGGCCGTGACGGATGTCCTGTCCGCCACGGGCTTCAACCGCATCATGGTCTCCACCATCATGGCGCCCGCCCTGTCGCTCATTGCCAGCGAGCTGGACATGACCCCCGCCGAGTCCGCAATGGCCCTGTCCATCTACCTCCTTGCCACGGCCTTCGGCCCGCTCTTCATTGGCCCGCTGTCCGAGATCTACGGAAGAGAGGTCATCCTGCATGCGTCCAGCATTTGGTTCCTTACCTGGAACATCGCCTGTGGCTTTGCAAACACTAAGGAGATCCTCATTGCTTCCCGCTTCCTGGCGGGTTTCGGTGCGAGTGCCATATATGCTCTAGCAGGTGGTGTTCTCGGCGATATATGGCGCCCCGAACAGCGAGGGCGCTCGCTAGGCGTCTACTTGCTCATTCCGCTACTTGGTGCGGCTGTCGGTGAGTTCCCCTTGAAATGGTTTTGAAGAAGGGGAGGGTGACTGTATGGACTGACATAGTTAATGCTCCCTGTAGGTCCGGTCATTGGCGGCTTCATGGCGGCACGTGTCGCCTGGCGGTGGCTGTTCTGGGCTACGTCTATATTCCAGGCCGCCATGATTTTCGTCTCAATCTTCACTTTCAAGGAGACGTATGGTCCGCTCATTCTTAAACGCAGAGCTGCACGCCTGCGCCGCGAGACTGGTAACCAGGGATATCATGTAGATAGCCTTGACGGCGACAGGTCGGTCACGGCGTTGCTCGCAAAGGCGCTCTCGCGCCCGCTTCGCCTCCTGGCTTTCCACCCCATCATCCAGGTCACGGCCGTCATATCGGCCTTCAACTATGGCATCCTGTACATCGTGCTCTCCACGTTCTCCGAGCTCTGGACCTCCCGCTACCACCAGTCTGTCGAGATCAGCGGCCTGCACTACATCGCCTGCTCACTCGGCGAGATTGTCGGCTCGCAGTCAGGTGGGCGGCTGATGGACCTCATGTTCCGCAGGCGCCGGACCCGGGCCGCCAGCAACCCCCACAACAACGATGCCAACCCCCCGAACGGTGCATCCGGCGACGAGCTGCCAGAGTTCCGGCTCCCGCTCGTGTTTCCAGGCATCATCATCGCGCCGCTGGGCATGCTGCTGTACGGGTGGGCGGCGGAGAACCTGCTGCACTGGGCCGTCGTCGACGTCGGCGTCGCCGTCATCATGTTCGGCATGCAGCTGGGCTCCATGGCCATCACGGCCTACGTCATCGACTCGTACCCGGCTCACACGAGCAGCGCCATGGCGGCGACGCAGTTCGCCAAGAGCCTGACGGCCTTCTGCTTCCCGCTCTTCGCGCCGCGCATGTACGAGGTGCTCGGTTACGGCTGGGCCAACACCTCGATGGCCCTGGGTGGCCTGCTGTTGGGCATCCCGCCCCCGCTTCTCCTGTATATATACGGCTCTAGGCTGAGGGCCAAGGCGAGGTCGAGTTATTAGCTGTCAGGTGCGCCATACTCTATCCAGTCCTCGTGTCTGAAACATAAATGAATCGTCGCATAAAATCCTTCTTCCTTTTCGACTCCCATCATCACCGTGATTCATTAGAATACCATTCTTTATAACACCAAGCACTAACATCTCCTGAGTCATATTGACCCTGCCGAACCAGCCAGCGGGCATAAGGTTCATCAGGGTCGAAGCTTATCGGCAACCACGCATCAGTCGACTTCAGAGTGAGGCTCTATGGGACTGAGGTATCAATCTATCCTAACCGTGAAAACCATTGATCAGTCATCGTGTTCGAAGATACTAGGTATAGTATCTATCGTGCAAATTACATCGTGTAATGATTTTCTGTGTATTTGGCTCAGCCTGGAAATAAGGCTTGGACCCATTCGACCTTGCATAACACCAAGCACATATTATCGTCTGTCATATCCATACGCCTCCGTTGCAAGGAAATGACTGACCTCGTTCAGGGCTGGGTTCGTTGTGGCTTGATTAGAGGGGAAGTCTATGTTACACTGCAGATATCTCGCCCGCACCCCTTTTCCCCTGGTATTTCATTCAGATTTCTTTCGGCCATATCTTGGAACTCGGCCCACCTCATTTCAGTAATTCCACATTTTGTCACGAAACTGATTTGCTCTTAAAACGTAACCATTCGTCATGATGGCGGCTGTGTCGAGGTAGCTCAGTAGATTGACCAGACTCGTTCAATTTGAACAAGGCTGGCTGGATTACGAATCATCTAGTAAGTTCCTTTCTGCAATATCATGGAACATTTCGTTTGACTGTCGGTCAATAACGCCATGATGGACATTGGCCGCTTACAAAGTTTGAAATATGGTATCTGGTGGCTAAAAATAGAATGAGGTTGGATGCTTTCGGGCTCCCTTGTTGTACAGCATATCGATCACTATCAGCTTTACGAAAAGTCGACTGAGTCCGACATTGGGTGCTGCATTCCTGTTATGAATGGCTGCCTTGAGGTTGTAATACATGTGGATGGTACGAGACTGCGAACCATCTTACGGTTTTGTTGACACCTTTTCCCCGGCCCCTGGTAGTGAGTACCCATTGGATTCGATATCGAGCGACCAGCCTTGAGGGCTTGAGGGCTGCACAACTATATAACTTACACACAGAAGGTATACGTCGCCTTACCCATGTCCTACATTGTATTCCACAACCACGGTGGGCTCATCCTATAGGTGGAGTAGGAATGAGCCGAACAATGACAAGTGTCGCGGAAAAGGGCCCCCCTATCTAGACCTTCAGGGGTCATTCGGGATGACGTTGATCCTTTCCGGAGCCCTAGAGCCCTATATCAGTGGATCACCCACAACTAGTGGGATCACCGGTTTCTAGCTTCCTAGAGATCATCAATAACAATATATCTCCTCAAGAGCTGTGCAGCTGCTCCCTTGTAAGTGTGACAACAAGTACACTGACGATGTCACGGAGAGTATCCGTGAGAATGACAGGCCGCCCATGCTACGAAAACGAAATCCCCCCCTGATGGAACACTAATAACAGAGGGCTGGGAGGATAACGGCTCTCCCGGCCAAAACAAACGGCTTCGCTGGGACGTTGCAAACGAGGATAAGATGGGTGGGTGCGCTGGTAGTGGAACCTAAATCTAGGATAGACAACCAAGACAATAGTCTGGAATAGATGCGGATTCCAAGAACACCGAGTGACATGCTCTTTAGACTTGGGAATAAGAGACAGGGTCGAAACCTTCTGAGTATGGCATTCACGTTTTCCTCTCGCCCTGAAACCATGAAGCACATCATTAAAACAACGGCACAAGAACACTCCGGGATTTCCACCAGGAGGTGTGATTAAGACTCCTCCGTTAATCCGATTGTTTGAGAATTGGCTATGGCGGCGATGAAATGTACTTTGGCGGCGTGTGAGTCGGCACATTCTGAGTCTGTTGATGGGGGCTTGATATAATTAGCTGTGTGTCTGGGCACAGCTTGAGTACAGGATTGGCTGAATCTCTAGGAGGGCCTCTGGGGGAAGCCCAGGAGAAGGCTGCTGTTCTTTTTGCCCATTTGATATAGTCATATATTGTTGGTGGTCGTTATCCTTTCCGTCTGCGCAACTAAGCCATATGGCATCTCAACGGATGGAGCAGGCAAAATTTCTAGTGGCCGCCTCCATTCACCTTAAGCCTAAGGCCAGTTTCCCACTCCATATGCTTTTGCACGGAACGGGAGTCCCAGGGCTCTTGACTATCAGGTAATCCGTAGCCGGGTGAGCAGAAGCCATGGCAAGTGATGGACCCAAGTGAAAAGCCGCTCTGGAAAAGGGCATGAGGCAATGATGGTGCAAGGGGCAGAGGTCGAAGCAACTCCACCGAAGTCCACGGATTGCACAGTGGATTACGCAATTGCCAAGCCCACGCCACCCATTTAACCCTTTCTGAAATGGACGTCCATTTATTTAAAGCTCTCGTGGATGGATATCGTATCCATAATAAGTAATCCTTATAGCAGTATAAATCCCGCTGTTAATAAAGCCTAATTATTGTCAGATAACTGTTGATATTAGGGGTTCTAAGATAGAACGCCACGGAGATTACCTGTGGCTTAGGTAGGAACTTTACTAGCCACATCTACCAGTATAAGCTCCGACCGACACGGTCCAAGGGCTCCATAATTAATACAACAACAACAACTGTTTTAACCCCAATACTGAATACACGCTTATGTCTAACAATTAAAAGTCTCAGTTTCATTTAATACCAATATCACGATTATAACGGCAAGCAATCTTTAATTATAATAACTAAAACCACTAAAAAAAAGACGATTTATTCAGTTCCTAAGCATTAAAAGTAATAGGATAATAAATTCCAAACCAAAACAACAGCTCTAAATTTATAGAACTACATAAACCCTAATCAAAAATTACCATAACCTACTTAACCTACGAAGCTAACGTTTAAAGATTACCCAAAAAAAGCTAATTCGCAAATTATTCGAAATACCTCGACCGAGACTACCGCCGATAATATAACCGTCGCATCAAACTTTATTAAACAAATAAATATTAACGGAAAATCTCGTTCCGTAACGGAAATAATTACCGAAAATAAATTTAATTATAATACGGATTAAGCTATATACGTATACGAAAATAAAAATTATAAAAATTACCGAAAAAATATTAAAAAATTAATAAATTAAATTTTATCTTTAATATCCTTTAATTATCGACTTACGATTTACAAATTAATAAAAACTTTTAATAAATAATATAACGATTTAAAAAAAAACGGTATTATTTACAAAAAAAAATTAAAGCCGGAAAGGAAAAAAAATTTCCGAATAATTATTAAATTACTTACCAAATTTTTAAAGGATTTCGGAATATAAATAACTTAATAAAAAATAATTATATTAAACGCATAAAATAAAAATATTAAGGAAATTAACGATATATAAAATTTAGCAAATAATTTAAAAAACGCTTTTAATAATATCCTTAGTTACTAAATTATAAATTTCAAAATAACTTATAAGAAATAAATTAATTTTAATATTTTAAAATACCGCAAAATAATAACGTAACTTAAAGCTTATATATCCGTATAATTAAAAAAAATCCGTTCGTAAATTATTTAAAACGTTTTCGAAATAACGTTCGGAAATATAAACGATCCGGATCCCGAAATAAATAACGGTTTATTAAATACTAACAAAACACAAAATTAACTAATTAATATTTTAAAAAAAAATCCAAAAATTAGGCAAAAATAAAGATCGAAATTAAAGTTAAGGTAATAAGTTAACAGAATTAAAACGAAAACGCGTTATTATCGACAAGAACTTTACCGGACTTATTTATTAAACATATTTAGGTTTTTATAAGTTACCAACTTATTAGTTCGTCTTTAAAAATAAAGTACCTAAAAATTAAAAACCTAACAAAACCTCGATATAATTAATTAAAAAACGTATTAATTCTATCGCAAATTTAACAAAAAAAAATCAAAAAATTAAATCTTAAAACGTTATCCGAAAAATCCGATTAATTAAAACGCAAAATAAATATTACCAAAATTATATTTTTAATATTTTATACAACTTTTAAAACGGTTATTTATCCTTTAAGAAATTCCTTTATTTTCGATTTAAAAATTATTTTTTATATTTTTAACCAAATTAACAAATTTTTTAATTTTAAATTAACATGTCTAGGTAATTATATATTTACTGGAAATATAATTATCCTTATCCTCGAATACGGAAAAATAAACATCCGTTTCAAAAACCCAGATAGCTTCCGGTTAATGCGCTTATATAATATAACGTACTACAAAAAATTCGTTTACAACTTAATATTATTACGTTTATTAAAAAAAAAAATTTTTAATAAAACTATAAAAAATTTGATAACTACTTTTAACGGAAAAATAATTTAATTATCGTAATATTAACCAAAAAACATAATTAAACAATAATCGAATACCTACTATTATAATTAATTCAGAAAACGTTTTTTATTCGACGGAAAAAATTTAACTTATAAACAAAACGATTTCCGAATATTATTAACATTTAACGATAGCACTTAAAACTTGCTTACCTAAGTCCAAAAACTTTTAACCATTTCGTAAACCACTTTCGGAAAGTAAAAATTAAAAATTTTGGCCAAAAATGCCGGAAGGAAAATAAAATTATTACCGTTAAATGTAACGTATACGGATACGGAAAGGCAAAACGTTTAAATCGTAAAGCTTGCCGAAACCTACTTATAAAACCAAAAACGTAATTAATTATTAACTTTTAAAACTTAAAAATAAAAATGGCAACCGTATTAATAACGTTATATTTATAATTAATCGTTTTTTAGGTTATATTTAAAATTAGTATTTTAACAATAAAACAGTTAAAATAATTATAATAACTTTAAACCAGATATTTATTATCTTTAAAATTATAATTATATAATAAAAATTATAAAATATAATAATAAATTATACGGTAAAAAGTACTAAATTAAAAATTATTTATATTTAAAAAGAAATGTTCAAATCGAACTTTTAATACTTAATATACAGGCACAAAATAAAGGCGCCGAACGCTTAAAAAATATAATCAAAATAAAAACGATTTATATACGAAAAAAAAAATTTATTACATTTCCTATAAGTAAAGATTTACTATATTACAATTTACTTATACAACTAGACCTCCAAATACATATTTAATTAATTAACATTATATAAACGCTTTTATATTTACCAAATATATAAAAAAAAACAATAATTATCGACCGAAAACCTTACTTAAATTATTTCCGAATTTATAATTACAAAGTTTACGCCTTAATAAAAAATATATAACGTAAGCTAAATAAAAAACGAAAATTTAACTCGAAAACCTAAATTAACTGCTTTATAAAATACTAATTATCAAATATTTACCGTATATAAAATCCTTTAGTAAATAAAATAATAACAACTTATAACGTTATTTTTAACAAAAAAATACCTTTAATAATAATTTAAATAATTTTAAAAACAACCTTTTTAAAGTAACCAAAAATAAGTTACGTTATTTACTTAATAAAATCGAACATTTAAAAGATTCGTACCTTAAATTTAAACCTACGGTTTATAAAAAAGATAAAAAAATTACGTAATTATTAAAAATAAGTTTAAATAACGTTATTAAAAACGAAAACGTAATAAATTTGGATAAGGTAAAAAAAAATTTTAAAAAATTTAATTCGTATAAATTTAATCAACTTTATACGAATACTTATTTCGCTTCTTATTCGACATCCAATTTTATTCCGTTACGTTTTATTACTTTATTAATTATTATTATTTAAATTATTACGGTTTAAAAAAATTTTTATAAACGTTATTTTTAAAAAACGTGAAGGTATCGATAAAATCTTTAATTCCGAAATTATATACCATACCTTAAACTAAAAGGCTACGTTTAATATAAAACGCTTAAATTTAATAATAAAGTTAAAATACGAAAAATAAATAAATAAGGCATAAATTACCCGGATAATAAACCGTTCGTATTATATTTTAATAATATAAAAATAAAAATTTAAATTAATACTTTCGAATATAATTAAATTAAGCGTTTATTATAAACAAAAAACAATTTTATCGAAAATATTTTCCGCTAGCTCTTAAAATTTATAAAAAGTTACAAAATTACCTTATAAAAAATAAGTTTCGGAAAATAAAAGAAATTATTTAAATAGTTATAAATAAATAAGTTCGTAAAAAAAATATAATTATAAAAAGGCTAACGGAAAATAATTATTTAATTATATATAAATATATGTTTATAAATTCGATAAATATAATAACATTTTAAAATATAAAGTACGTTTAATAATACGAAATAATTAATAAGTTTATAAAAAATACGAAAATATTTATATTTTTATTATTATTAAAAAGTTTTTTTAAATTTTTATTATTATAATTACGTAATTTAATTTAAAATTAATATAATATAACATAATTAATGTTTTTATTAATATAAAGTTAAACAAAAATATTTATATAAAAATATTATTAAAATACCAAAAACCGAAAATTATTTTATACGGATTAAAAAAATTATCGAAAACGTTTATTTAATTAAATTTTACCTTTATTTTTTACAAATTATATTATTTTGCGTAAAATAATATTTTTGTATTTTTTTATATCGATAATATAATTATCGCTTATAAAAAAAAACGCAAAAAAGTAATTGACGTAATAATTAGCTAATTTAAAATAAAGTATTAATTTATTAAAAAAACGAATTTTAATAATTTTTAAAAATTAAAATTATCCGAAAGCGATTAAAACGTTAAATATAATTATTATAATCGTTATATATAAATAAATTAATTAAATTAATTAAAAGGAAATTAAATTCCGGTTAAATTACTATTTTCATAAAAAATAAAAAGGTATTTTTTAATTAAAGAATTACGTTTAATTACTTTATTAAAGTATATTAAAAAAAAATCGGCTTAATATTATATACCGTAATTATTATTCGTCCGGATATAACCTTTATAACTTCTAAATTAGCAAGATTTAATATAAATTTAAGCCCGGAATATTATATAAAAATAAACCGATTTATTCGATACTTTATCGAAACGAAATATTATATTTTAAAATACGGCGGAATAAATACCTTTAAAATAATTAATAATATCTTTTTTGCCGATAACTCGATCGACTAAAAAAACTTTCAAATTTACGTAATACGTTTATTCGGTAGCATTATTAAATAACGCGTTAATAAACAAAATATAATAATTATTTTTATAATAAAAATAAAGTTATTAATATTTATTTGGGCCGTAAAAAAGGTTATGTACGTATTAAAATTAATTAAAAAGTTTAAAGTTCGATTTAATATTTCGATTATTAATATGTAATATAATAATAAGCAAATTATTAAGTTTATTTACATTAATATTACCCAGTTCCAGACGAAACTAAAATATATAAATATTTATAATTATTAATTACGATAAAAAATAATTCGAAAAAAAATTAAAGTAATATATATTTTTACGAACGATATAATTATTAATAAATTAGTAAAGGTTTTTTTTATTATGTTTTTCGGATAGTTTATTTAATAGTTAAAATTAACGGATATTAAAAAAAGGATATAAAAACGTCGAGTTCGAGAATTATCTGATAAGGATTTGCAAAAATTTAAGAATAATTTTGATTAATCGATATTCTGTATCCAGGGCTTGCTATCCAGAAAGCAGCCCTTGGGGGGGTATATCAAATAACTGTTAATATTAAGGGTTTTAAGATAAAACGCCACGAAAATTACCTATGGCTTAGGTGGGAACTCCACTAGCCACATCTACCAGTATAAGCCCCGACCGACACGGTCCAAGGGCTCTATGATCAATATAACAACAACAACTGTTTTGATCCCAATACTGAATATACGCTTATGTCTGACCATTATAAAAGTGGTAATACTAACAGATAATTATCTACACCGCCATATAAAATATCCCACCTACCCGGAAATGTTTAATATTTTAATCTATTACTTCTTTATAACTTTGGACATATTTATCGCCTAATAATAAAAGTAATATTTTTATAATCTTTAATTTTTTGCGGTTATTTTAATACCGGGCTTAATCTAAGGAAACAGTTATATTGTTAAATATATATTATTTATTAATAAATATATCATTTTTATTCGGTTTTTAAATATAAAACATATTAATTTTATAACAATTTGGCTCCTTTAGTTATATATAATAATTAAAATAACAAAAGTAATATTATTATAAAGCCCTTAATTAAGGCAATTTAATTATTAAGTCGGTTTTTTTTATAATTTTATTTGGTTATAATTTCGAAAATACAATTAAATTCGAAAAGGTTAAAATATAAAGTTATTAATAAGGTTACTTAAAAAAAAAACAGGATTATTATACGTAATATATAAGGCCTGTATATTTTAAGTACGTTTTCGATATATTTTTAATCTTTTAACATAACGTACGGTTTTTTTGCAAAAGTTATATATTAATATTTTATTATTCATATAATAACTTTTATTTTTAGCCCAGCCCTTGCTAAATTAACCCAGGCTTTTGTTAACCCAGCTCTTATTAGCCAGGTACTTTTTATATCGTTTTGCTAGCGGTTTATTAAAAAATTAATGTAATTATTACTAACCTGCGAAATAATGCAAAATTTCAAATCGGACAATTTACGCGTTTCGCGATTTATATATACAAAAATAACATTTACTTTAACACCAAAAACGTTTCTTAAGATACCCAAAGTCGTCTACGTATATCCACTAATGGCCATCCATATGGACAAATCGCCAGTTCCATCCATATATTTTTGTATAGTGGTGGATGGACGTCACCCACTTCACGGGGGTGCTTCGTGGCGTGGATTGCATTGCTTCGACCTCTGGCAAGGGGGGCGTTTTCCTTGTCGCCTTGTAGCCAGATAAGAATATCGACCAGTATATTCTTATCAGACCGCCGGACTTCAGGGGTTCCCAGCCCCTTTCAACTCAAAGTTTGATACAAGCGGCGGACGCAACCCCTTCCCCCCCTTTTCTCCTCTCGGGGGTATACTGGGGATATCCTCCAGATCATGCGGACGGGGAACTTGAAAGACAGGAAACTTAGGGTCCAGCTGCGCTTCGCTCAGCAAGGGCATATGGTACGGAGTTGTTTGCCCTATCTCGCCATTTAGGAGCTGATATGGGCTCCGGAACCTCTGTCCGATGTTCTCAACGGTTTCGAACCATGGCATCAAGACGGGCTGTTGCCGGCCCATGACGTCAGTGAGATCATCAGGACCTTCAAGTTTACGAGGATTCGGCCGCCTTCTGGCAAGTCAAACTTGATACTGTCACTGTTTCCTCCGATTGACCGCCGTGACAGTCAAGGTTTGCCGTGGTTGTGCTCTATCGAGCACAGCAACGGCCAGTGCTCCAAGTGCGCCGGACATAAGATACTCGCACTCGAGGCTGAGGTGTTGAACCGACAGGTATCCCCCTAAAAGCAGAGCTTCGAGAATGTCGGCAAGAAGACGAGTTCCAAAGATAGCCATTTACCCATCCGGAACGTCCCCATCTGCACCGAATCGATGGATACGCGGCTCGCATATTTCCGCCGCCGTAGCATCATCTTGACCGGAACAAGTTGCCGCACGACTTTCTTGTCGATGGGGATAGAGGCATGATAATGTTCTAGAACCTCCCTCCGGGCCTCGCGGTTGACGAGGGCGATGGACGGCAACGGGGGCGGCTTGTCGCAGTCGAGCGCGACGGGGTAGGACGTCCACCCGTCGTCTTAAGAACCCCAATCTAGCTGGGCTGGTTTTGCTCAATCCTGACGGGTACTGTGCGGCGAGGGATGGCGTGCTGCGATATCTGAATTCTCAGCCCAGCCGGAAGAAGATCAAATCCGGGGAACTTAGACGATGCCATTTCTAGAGCCTGGAGAGTTGAGTGCGTGCGAATGTTGTAGAGGGGAACAGGAACAAGGACGAAGCTGGAGACATAAGCCTTTTACTAAGGCAGTAAGTAGTATGATAACATTAAACATACCAAGGAAGGGTTGACAGGGGCCGTACTTGGGTGTTAGTGTTGAATAATTCAAATACATTTATGGTATTGTGTCATTCTTAACTTCGTTTTAACGACCCCCTAGTCAGTATATATAAGCACATGATAACGATGATAATATTGGATTCACTATCTTTTAGGACTTCGATCAAGATAAACGACATCCTTAAATCCTTCGCCTATGTGTGCTTCTGGATCACAGGGTAAGGATCGGTGCAGTTATTCAGGTCGTTGCACTGCCAACCCGGACAAGTCTCGACCCGAGTCCCCGTTGTGGTGGACAAATGTAGAATGACGATCCCTGATGATAGTCTGTGGCCGTGTGCCAGGCGGTAAATATAACGCTCACGGCAACTTGGATGTTTGAAAGGTACCAGAGGATGTTGGCGCAACGAGCTATTCTACCTCCAATGTGGTACTATACTTCCTCAAATTCTCTCCAGGCGTATTGCACACTATTTCTGTACTTGGATCCCTTGATCTTCTGTGGGCTGTAATAACACACTCTAGAGGACCTCCGGAGCTTCGTGTCTTCGTTTGCCCGGCTTGAAGGCCAGTGGCGGATCACTTAAAGAGACCCAGGATTTCGTTTCCACTGGCTATGCGAAATTCAGGATCGTGGTTGATTGTGACCTCAGGCGTAAGTAGTCAGGGGTTTATAGGGCCAGGCTGGCCCAAATGTTCTATGATAACTTGTTCATCTGCGCCTAAGTATATAAATAATTACTATGAATCAATACTTATATCGTTTTAGGAGTAATTAATTGAACAATACTTTAATTGTTAGATAAGTGTTAGCAGTCACAGTGATTCAATGCAGAAAACTGGCGTAACTCTCTGATGTATTCTAGGAAACGACTAAAGTTGTCCCTGGGCCATCGCATTTACATACATGATTGTGTGGTCAAAGGATGTTCTGCGGACAAAGGGTGTCCTAGGCTGCATCCTGCAGACTAGGCACACAACACCTGAAAGCACTCAACTGCCAACAACAAGTAATATTAGTTATGTCGTTATATTAGGCTGATTGTGTATGCTATCGCACCCGCCTGCTTTTGTATAGCCTAGGTACGGAATATATATATATTCCGATCAGTAGATGGCTTTCCCCTATTTAGTATGCTCTTAGCACACCTGGCTAACTGACAGTACTCCCTTGCCCTAGGATAAGTATAAGAGAGCTGAATAAGTGTCGTAGAATAGGGGCCACTTGCTTAGTCATCAAGCCCCAGGGACCTGTAAGATGGCACCCCCATCAACGCTCCACCCCATTAACGCGCCACCTTATAACCGCGTTACGCGACGATCCACTTACTAATTTCTTTTTTTCTAAAAATTTTTTTTTTATAACGTTTCAAAAAAATAAAAAAATAATTTTTTTATTTATTAAAATTTACGTTTTCGAACGATATACAGCTTTTAATTTAATTCCGTACGGCGTAAACGATTAAAAAAATAACGCGTATAAAATCCTTACGTTTAACCTTTAAAAGTAAATAATTTAACAAACAATATATATCGCGCCGTATTTAAAGCGTCCCGACGAAAAAAAATATTATTAAAAATTATAAAATTTAATATAAATTAAAAAAAATTTTTATTAGTTAAGTTATCGTATAAAATTAATTAAATTATATATTATTTTGTTTTCGATTTTACTTATATATATAACGTATCTTAATTAATAACGGTAACTTTTTAACCTTTAAAAAAAAATTTAATTTAATTTTTACATTATTATCTTAAAAATAAAATTTTTAAAAATAAAACGATTAATTATAAACGTTTAAATAACGTTTTTAACCTTAATTAACTTTTTATTCGATCGTTTCGTTTTACCGGAAATTAAGGTTATTAAATAACGAAATAAATATAACGCGGACGAAATCGAAATAATAAAGAATATAAAAAAAAAAATTTTCGGCAAAAGTTTTAAAAAATATATTTATTTAAAAAATACTTTTAAAAAAATATGGATTATTATAATTATATATATTAACGTTAACGGACGTTTATTATTATTAATAATAATTTTTAATAACGTTAACGTATAATAATAATAATAATTTTCCGATTTTAATAATAAAATATATGAAAATTAATATTTTATTATTTTAAAAAACAATTAAACAAATACCGAAATCGGTTTAAAATAACTTCGTAAAATTTTTATTTTTAATATCAAACTCGAAAATTTTACCGAATAAAATTTTTTATTCATTAATAATTATAATAACTATATTATCGAAAACTTTATATAAATATACTTTTAAAATAAAATTTATATTATATTTTTATTTATATACGTTTTTATATTTTTTAACCTTTTAACGTAAATATATTTATTAGCTTAAAACGAAAGTTCCGTTATTAATTCCGTATACGTTATTATAAGTAAACTTTTAAGGTTATAAATAAAGTTAATTTTTTTTAAACATTTTCGAAAACATAAAACAAAGTTATAATAATTTCGAAATATATTATAAAAAGTTAAAAAATAATAAATTTACGTTTTATTAATAAAATGAAAATATTAAATAATAAATATATTAAAAATAAAACGGGAAAAATAAATATATTTATTATAAAATTAATTTTTACCCAAAACATCTTAAATTTTTTTAAATAATTACTTTAGGTATTAAAACGTTTAAATCTTTTCGGAATTTAACCCGGATCGAAAAATCCTTAATAAAAGTTAATTTAACGTTCGAAAATCTTACCGTACGCCTTTTGTTACGGCCAGCGTTGATATAGCATGGTAGTTAGTTTATTGGCGTTATGAATAAAGATTTTAAGCTGAAAAAAAATGAAAAAAAAGGTAAAGTTGCAAAGTGCGTAAAGATCTATAAATGTCCCCACTTTTTATGTAGCAGATAGCTAGTTCATGTGGCAGCTGTTAGCTCTATATAACGGTTGCCAGCCTTACGATTTAATCCTGGTAATTGCCGTTATATTATCCCCTTTTAAAAATTTATATACGATTAAAGAAAATATATAAGTTTTTATTAGTTATAAATGCCGTTTTGTTTTTAATTCGGTTTCTGCTTTTACGGCCTTATTATTATCGAAGTGGTTTTCGTTAATTTCGTCGGTAGCCGTTATACGTATTTATTTTTATAAGCGGGCCGATAATTTAAATATTTTAAAATATTCTATATAAAACCGTTTTATTACGATCGGAACGTTTTTAAAATTAATTATAAAATATTATATTTCGTTTAAATTATAGCTTTTTTATTTAGCCTAATATTATAACTTTTTATAACGTCCGTTAAATCTTAATTATTCGATTTATTTTATTTCGAACTTTGGTTTACCGTCGATCTTTTTAAATAACGGTAATATTTAGGTTTGTTAAAGTAACGGATTATCGTTAGTTTTACGTAATCGATCGGCGTAAAATAAATTAATTATTTTATATTTAATAATAAATTAAAAACGAAATTATATTTACGTTTTTTTATAATTTTAAAAAGTTTTATCTATTATAAATTTAAGTAAATAATTAATATTTACGTTGTAAAACTTTTTTTACGGAAAAAGATTTTATTATCGATTTTAAAATCGGTAAAATAACGTTTTTTTATTAATTTATACCTTTTAACGTTTTTACGTTTTTAATACGGCTTTTTTTTATAAACGTTTAAACGTTTTTAATTTATTTAATAATTATTAATATCCGTTAAATTAATTTAATTTTTACTTTTATTATATTTAAATTTAACGAAAATAAATTTTGGATATTTTTATTTAATATAACTTTTAACGAAATTATATTAATTAACGAATATTATAATGAATTATACGCAAAATTTAATGCCGGTATATATATATTTTAATCCTTTTAATATTTATTAATATAAAAACGTAAATGTTAATTTAGTTTTTAATTCGTAAATTTGATAACTTTTTAAGTTTACGGGTATAAAACGTTTTTATAACGATATTTTATGTGACGGTAGTTACTAGGATCAAACCGTGAGGCTGGCAACCGTTACATAGGGCTGATAGCTGCCACACGAACTAGCCACCTGCCATACAGAAAGTGGGGACATTTGTAGATCTTTACGCATTTTGCGACTTTGCCTTTTTTTCTTTCTTTTTTTCAGTTTAGAATTTTTGTTTATAGCGCCAATAAACTAGCTATTATGTTATATTTCGCTGGCCGTAACATTATTTTAAGTTTATTTCCTTCCTTGCTGGCTTAGCGATCAATAAATAAGGTACCATACCTTTTTTACGTCGATACGTAATAACGAAAAATAACGCGTTTTAAATTAAGACCTAGATTAACCAGCATTAAGACTAAATGTTTATTAAAAAAGATTACTTATTAGCTAGTTAACGTTTAAAGTGACTTAGATTAATTAAAGATAAAATTAAGAATACAAAAAACGAAATACTTTTTTAAAATCCAGATTAAAATATAAAAAACGACGAATATTTTGAAAAAACGGCAGAAAATAACGTGCCGTAAAACGAGACCGAATTCGTAAAGATAAAGGGTTTATTAAACCAAAATTAAGATTATTAAAACCAAAATTATAGCTATTTAAAAACCGATCTCGATAAGCAGCGAATTAATAAAATGGTTAACGATAATTAAGATATCCAGGGAGAATTTTAAAAATTTCGTAACAAAGTTATTTGCTTTTAAGCTAGATAAAGTTATTATTTTTTTTATTTTTTCCGACGACGTTAACCGCCTTTGCCGAAAAAAATATAATTAATAACGTTTTCGGTAATATTAATACGTTTCGCCTTATTAATATGGCAGTATGGCCCGTTTTCCATAAGTTTACGGAAGATAATGATACGAATTTTAATTATAATTAAAAGGAAAAAGTTTACGTTAATAACTTAACCAAGTTTAACGGTAATAAAATTAAATTTAACGTTTAAGTTTATAAAGTTATAAATAAGTTCGAAATAAATAAATTAACTTTTCGGAACGAAAACATTTGTATAATTTATTTAATAAGTTTTTTTAAAAAAAAAAGTTAAATAAATAATTAAAATTTGTTACCGATTAATTACGTAACCTTTTTTTTATATAACTAAAATAATTTAGGTATTAAAATTATCGTATTATAATCCGAATTAAGCTTTCGTTATTAAAAAGATTTTCCGTATCTTTATTTTTAAGTTTAATGTTTTCGTTTAAAAGGCCAAAATCGTCGAGAACGAATAAAAGTAACTTTTATAAAAATATATTTCTTTAAATCTTAATTTATATTTCTTTAAATCTTAATTTATATTTTTTTTTAAAAATAACTATAATTCCGATATTATTTACGAAAAGTTTTATAATTATATTATTATAACCGTTTATAATAACCAGCTCGCTTATAAAAAACGTTAATAAAAATATAAGTTTCGATTATACGATTTTGATAAACCGAAAGATAAAAATAAAAAACCTTGTTCGAATGGCAATTCCGATAAATCGAAAATTTCGGATAATACCGGCAAACTTTTATCGGAAGCTAAAAAAAAGGTTTATTAAGAAGTTAATATATATTTTAATTATGGCAAGACGGGATATAAGGTTAACAATTACCTTAATAAGAAAAAGGTTGCTACGGTAAAGATAATAAAGAATTCGTTTAATTTGACAAATTAAAAAAAGATTATAAAACCGTTGAAAGATTTTTTGATAAATTTTTTTATGTTAATAATAACGGAAATAAATAATTCCAAAAAATGCAAAGTTTTTATTAAAATTACGTAAATTTAAATAAATAAAATTAATTTACGTATTACCGTTTTTTGTAATACCGGAATATAAATCCGACTTTTTATTAACCTTTTTTTCGTTAAATAAACGAAAAAATGATTATAAATTCGTATTATGCGGTTAAAAAAATTAATTTAGTTATAAAATTACCGGAAATAATTTGCCGGCTAAATAAAAACCTAAATAATTATAATATTTAAAATTAACGGGTAACGTTTTTTAATTGGATTTTCTAGATTATAAATATTAAATACGATATTTTTATCGGTTTGAATTAGAAAAAAAAATATAGCTTATTATTAAACTATAAAAATAAAAGTATTATTTAGCCCGATAACCTTTTAATTTTAATTAAATTTTTACCAGCGATTAAACTTTTAGCCCGATGCCTGCTAAACGGGTACGTCGACCTTAAGGTTTACAAAGACGTTAACCGACGTAATTACGTTATAAAAAAAGCCGATAAATAATAATAAATTTTTTGATGTTTATAAAAAAAACTCGAAAATAATTTTACGTTAATACCCGTACCCGTATCTGCTACTTCGTTAGATATATTAAATAAAAAGAATATACCGGATATATACGATATTAAGCTAATTATATACGATATTAAACCAATTATTTCTGCGATAAAAATTGCTAAAGATAATGTAGTTATTGCTTTATTAACGAATAAGTTGGAGATTAATTTCTATACGAAACGATGAAATAGATTTTCGTTATTTTAAAAAGCTATTTTTTTTAAGAATAAAGAATCGAACGTCGTAACGTTAACCGTTTTGCAAAAGTGGAAGATATATAACGGCCAAAAAATTTCTTTTTCCGAAAATAAGGATCCGGAATACGTAAAACGAATCCGGAAGCTTTTATTAAAATTTTTCGTTTACCTGGAAGAATTTTTTTCGAAAAAAAAGCTAATATTTTTTTAAATTTCCGACCTGGCTATGACGTAGTTCTGAAACTTGACCGGCCGATATCTGCTTTTAAACCTTTTACTTATTGGACGCTTATTTAATATTTCCCGTTAAAAGAAAAAGTAATAAATAAATTATTAAAAATGAACTTTATCGAATTATATATATAAAAAAACGTTACCTTAATTTTATTTGCTCCAAAACTTTATTTGTCGAAATGCTGGTTTTATATCGATTACCGTTAAAAGAACTAATATTTAAAAAATTATTTTGTTCTAGTTTTTTTATTTAACGGTATTATATTTAATTATTAAAACGTTAAACGTTTTGTTAAAATCGATATTATTTAAGCGTTTTATAAATTTTATATCGTTATTAAATTAAAATATTTAATAATATTTAAAATTTATTAAGAAACGTTTTAATAAAAAATATTTTTATTTAAATTTAAAATAGGTTTTATTTAATAATAATCGTTTATTAATATTTAATTAAATAAATTTTTAAATTATTACGTAAACGTTTATGTTAATAACGTATTAATTTATTTCGGCCTTAAAAAGAATAATAAAAATATTACGAAAAAATTATTTCCCGGTTATAAAGGGTTAACTTTTAAGGAAATATTAAAAAATTCCGGTTTAACGTTAAAAAAATGAATTATTTTGATATTGTTATAAAAGTAGGCGTAAATATTTATATCGATTTAACCAAAATTAAAGTAATTTAAAAATAAAAATTCGAAAATTTTAATTACCGTATCGTAATCCGTTTATTTATAGGATTTTATAATTACGTATAAATATTTTGTTACTATAAAAACGGCATAATTGAATTATTAAACCGTTTATTAAAAAAAGATATTTTTTTCGTAATAAGATTTAAATAAAAAAGAATTTTCGAAAAAATAAAACGGCTTATTTATAAAGCTTTAATTTTAACCTTTTTTCGATTTAATTAATCGATTAAAGTGGAAATAAACGTATTTCGTAACGTAATTAAAAGTATTATTTAATAATGATAAGAAAATAATAAATAAAAATCCGTAAAATATTTTTTGAAAATTATAACTTTAATAGAAAAAACGTATCTTTTTTAAAACCGAAAATTATTTGTTATAATCCAAACCTTTAAATATTATTGTCTTAAATTTTAAAAATAAAAGTTTTTTATTATTATCGATTATTAAACTTTATTATATTTTACAAATAAATAATTTTTTTTTACGCGCCAAATTCGATAAGTTAATTTTTTTTAATTTTGATATTATTTTTTAATATCGACCTGGCAAAAAAAATATTACCGCGGATATTTTATTACGAAAAATGATGGATTTATTTATAATTAAATCCCGAAAAAAAGAGGAAAAATTTAGGCTTTAATTTCACTAAAACGATTAAATTTTTTTATTGTTATTATTAACGAAAGGCCGATTGGGGTATAAATAGAAAATATTTTATAAAGTATTAACTTAATTAACCTTATCCGTTATAAAAACGAAATATAAAATTTAAATAAAAAGGATAATAAATTAATAATACCCGAAAAAATAATTAACTGTTATATTTTTTTCCGTACCGTATTTATTTACAAAGTTTATATACCTAAAATATTTACGTATTTTAATTAAAATAAAGTAATTAAAATATTAATACGGAAATATACCTAATTTCGGTTTAAATAAAATATCCGATAATATATTTGGAACTGTTATAATTACCGTCGGAATAAAACGTTTCGAAATAAAACTTTAAAACTTTTTTATTTTTTCTTTACTCCGAATAATATTTAAAATTACGTCGCCGTCGACGGAAAAAATATATTAAAAGATCGTTATAATTATAATTATATATAAACGTTTATTAATAAATTTAGTAAAATTATAATAACCTTATTAAATAAAAAAATTAATATTATTAAAATTTTAATTAATTAATATTATCGATATTTATATTATTTTTTTAAAATGCCCGTTATTTAGATTAACGATAATATAAAATAATTTATTTTTTAATTTTTAATTAAATTAAATAAATTTACCGGTATAAAATATTATTATAAAAACGTTTTATATTTATAAACTTAAAGAGTTATCGAATTTACGAATTAAAAGCTTGATTAATATTTACGTTTTTATATTAATAAATATTAAAACGATTAATACGTATATATACCGGCATTAAATTTTGCGTATAATTTATTATAATATTTATTAATTAATATAATTCCGTTAAAGATTATATTAAATAAAGATATCCGAAATTTATTTTTATTAAATTTAAATATAATAAAGATAAAACCAGAATTAATTTAATAAATATTAATAATTATTAAATAAATTAAAAACGTAAAAACGTTAAACGGTATAAATTAATAAAAAATGTTATTTAACCGATTTTAAAGTCGGCGACAAATTTTTTTTTTCGTAAAAAAAACTTTATAATATAAATATTAATTATTTACTTAAATTTATACTGGATAAAACTTTTTAAAGTTATGAAAAAATATAAATATAATTTCGTTTTTAATTTGCCGTCGAGTTATAAAATAATTAATTTATTTTATACCGATTAGTTACGCAAAACCGCTGATAATTTGTTACTTTAATAAACTTAAATATTACCGTTATTTAAAAAGATTAACGGTAAATTAAAGTTCGAAATAAAATAAATCGAATAATTAAGATTTAACGGGCGTTATAAAGAACTGTAATATTAGGCCAAATAAAAAAATTACGATTCCGATAAAACATAATATTCCGTAATTAATTTTAAAAATATATCGATTATAATAAAATAATTCCATACGGAATATTTTAAAGTATTTAAATTACCGGTCAGCTTATAAAAATGAATATATATAATAACGGCTAACGAAATTAATAAAAATTACTCCGATAATAATAAGATTATAAAAGCAAAAACCGGATTAATAAGGAAAAAACGGTACTTATAATTAACAGAAATTTATATACATTTTTTAATTATATATAAGTTTTTAAAAGGGAGTAATATAACGGTAACTATTAGGATCAAACCGTAAAGCTGGTAACCGTCACATGGGGCTGACAGCTGCCATACGAACTAGCCATCTGCCATATAGAAAGTGGGGACATTTATAAATCTTTACGCACTTTGCAATTTTGCCTTTTCTTCCTTTTTTTCTTTAGTTTAAAATCTTCGTTCATAGCGCCAATAAACTAGTTACCATATTATATTTCGCTGGTCGTAACATTTTATACCGGTAAATTTATTTAATTTAATTAAAAATTAAAAAATTAAATTATTTTACGTTATCGTTAATCCAAATAACGGATATTTTAAGGAAACGATATAAATATCGATAATATTAATTAATTAAGGTTTCGGCGATATTAATCTTTTTATTTAATAAAGTTATTATAATTTAATTAAGTTTATCGATAATTATTTATATATAATTATAACCGTAACGGTTTTTTAGTATATCTTTTCTGTTAATAATAACGTAATTCTAAATATTATTCGGGATAAGAAAAAAATAAAAAAGTTTTAAAATTTTATTTCGAAACGTTTTGTTCCGATAATAATTATAATAATTCCGAATATATTATCGGATATTTTTCTAAACACGGATTAAATATATTTTTATGTTAATATTTTAATTATTTTATTTTGGTTAAAATATGCGAATATTTTAGGTATATAAGTTTCGTAAATAAATATGGTACAGAAAAAAATACGGCCGTTAATTATTTTTTCAGATATTATTAATTTGTTATCCTTTTTGCTTAAATTTTACGTTTTATTTCTGCGACGGATAAAGTTAATTAAGTCGGTATTTTACGGAATATTTTCGATTCGTATTTTAATCAGTATTTTGTTAATGGTAACGATAAAAAAGTATAATCGTTTTAACGGAATTAAAATTTAAAAATTTTTTTCGGGCTTTAATTATAAATAAATTTACTGTTTTTCCTAATAAGGTATCTGCGGTAATACTTTTTTTATTAAATCGATATTAAAAGGTAATATTAATGTTAAAAAGGAAATCGGTTTATCGGATTTAACGCGTAAAAAAAACGCGTTTATTCATAAAATATAATAAGATTTAATAATCGGTAATAATAAAAAGTTTTTATTTTTAAAGTTTAAAGTAATAATATTTAAAGGTTTGGATTATAACAAACAATTTTCGGGTTTAAATAAAATACGTTTTTTATATTAAGGTTTTAATTTTCGAAAAATATTTTTTAAGTTTTTATTTATTATTTTTTTATTATTATCAAATAATATCTTTAATTACGTTATAAAATATATTTATTTTTATTTTGGTCGGTTAACTATGTTAAAAAAAGGTTAAAATTAGAATTTCGTAAATAAATTATTTTATTTTTTAAAACCCCGTTTTTATTTAGATTTTATTATAAAAAAAAATTTAATAAACGGTTTAATAATTCTGTTACGCCGTTTTTATAATAACAAAATATTCGTACGTAGTTATAAAATTCCGTAAATAAACGGATTACAGTATAGTTATTAAAATTTCCGAATTTTTATTTTTAAATTATTTTAATTTTGGCTAAATCGATAAAGATATTTACATTTATTTTTATAACGGTATTAAAATAATTTACTTTTTTAACGTTAAACCGGGATTTTTTGATATTTTTTTAAACGTTAATTTTATATAATTAATAAATAATTTTTTTATAAGTTAATAGTTATAATTTTTTTTAAAAAACCGGAATAAATTAATATATCGTCGGCGTACGCGTTTATATAATAATCGAAAAGTCTATACAATTAAACGTTAATAAATAATTATTATTAAATAAAGCTTATTTTAAATTTAAATAAAAATATTTTTATTAAAACATTTTTAACGGGTTTTATATAGTATTAAATATTCCGATTTTATAATAAGACGAAATTTATAAAACGTTTAAATAATATCGATTTTAATAAAACGTTTAACGTTCCGATAATTAAATATAATACCGTTAAGTAAAAAGGTTAAAATTAAATAATTTTTTAAATATTAATTTTTTAACGGTAATCGATATAAAACCGGCGTTCTAACGAATAAGGTTTTAAGGTAAATAAGATTAAAACGGCATTTTTTCGTATATATAATTCGATAAAATTTATTTTTAATAATTTATTTATTATTTTTTTAACGGAAAATATTAAATAAACGTCCGGTAAATAAGGGATTTAAAAGCGGATATCGGCCGATTAAGTTTTAAAGTTACGTTATAATTAAGTTGGAAGTTTAAGAAAGTATTAAAATTTTTTTTTTCGAAAAGAATTTTTTCAAGTAAGCAAAAAGTTTTAGTAAAAGTTTTTGGACTTATTTTATATATTCCGGATATTTATTTTCGGAAAAAGGAATTTTTTAATTATTATATATCTTTTACTTTTATAAAACGGTTATCGTTATAATATTTAACTTTTTAATTTTTAAAAAAATAACTTTTTAAGGTAACGGAAATTTATTTTATTATTCCGTACGGAAATCGGTTTTTAACTTATTCGTTAATAAAACGATAATTATATTATTTTCGATAATTTTTATAACGGAAGTAATGATTTTAATATTATATACGTCCGGTATATTTTTTTTATTATATTTAATAAAGTAACCGGTATAAATATTAAAATAAAATCGTTTTTAAATTTTTTTTATAAACGTTGGAAAATTTGATATTATTTATAACCTTTTTTATAACGTAATTATAATAATAAACGTTTTTCTGAATTTTAAAGTTAACGTATTTATTCAATAAATATCGGATTAAAAGTCTAATCGTTAATAAAAACTTAATTAAAAAAATGATATTCGTTAATTTTGAATATTATAATTATCTAAGTTTTTATTTAGCCAATAAATTACTTTCGGTAATTTTGTAATTAAATTAATTTTTTTAATCGAATAATATAGATTTATAATCCTTTTTTTATTTTTTTAACGAAAAATCGGGTTTATATTTCGGTATTATAAAAATGGTAATATATAAATTAATTTTATTTATTTAAATTTACGTAATTTTAATAGAAATGTTATATTTTTTAAAATTATTTATTTCCGTTATTATTAATATAAGAAAAATTATTATAAAGTTTTCTAATAATTTTTTTTTAATTTATCGGAATTAAATAAATCTTTTATTTTTTTATTATAATAACCTTTTTTTTATTAAAATAATTATTAACTTTATATTCCGTTTTATTATAATTAAAATATATATTAATTTTTTAATAAACTTTTTTTTTAGTTTTTAATAAAGGTTTATTAATATTATTTAAAATTTTCGATTTGTTAGGATTATTATTTAAGCAAAATTTTTATTTTATTTTTCGGTTTATTAAAATCGTATAATTAAGGTTTATATTTTTATTAACGGTTTTTATAAGTAAATTAATTATTATAAACGGTTATAATAATATGGTTATAAAATTTTTCTTAAATAACGTTAAGATTATAATTATTTTTAAAAAAACGTAAATCGAAATTTAAAAAAAAAAATTTTATAAAACTTATTTTCATTCGTTTTTAATAATTTTAATCTTTTAAACGAAAACGTTAAATTTAAAAATAAAATTATAAATATTTTAATTTTTGCCGGGCTTAAAAATAAAGATATAAAAAGTTTTTTTTAGTAACGGAAATTTAATTCGGATTATAATACGATAATTTTAGCATTTAAATCATTTCGATTACGTAAAAAAAAGTTACGTAATTAATCGGTAATAAGTTTTAATTATTTATTCGGACTTTCTTTTAAAAAGGCTTATTAAATAAATTATATAAATTATTTTATTTTGAAAATTTAATTTATTTATTTTGAATTTATTTATAACTTTATAAATTTAAACGTTAAACTTGGTTTTATTATTATTAAATTTAATTAAGTTATTAACGTAAGTTTTTTTTTTGGTTATAATTAAAGTTTATATTATTATTTTCCGCGAATTTGCGGAAAACGGGTTATATTATTATATTAATAAGGCAAAACGTGCTGGTATTACCGAAAACGCTATTAATTATATTTTCTCGGCGAGGGCGATCGGCGTTATCGGAAAAGGTAGGAAAATAATAGCTTTGTTTAGCCTAAAGGCGAACGATTTCGTTACGAAATTTTTAAAGTTTTCCCTAAATATCTTAGTTATCGTTTACCATTTTGTCGATTAGTTACCTGTTAAGATCGGTTTTTAAATAGCTATGGTTTTGGTCGTAATGGTTTTGGTCTCGGTTTAGTAAACCTTTTATTTTTACTGATTCGGTTTTATTTTGCGGTACGTTATCTTTTGCCATTTCTTTAAGGTATTCGTCGTTTTTTGTATTCTGGTCTAAATTTTAAAAAAGTATTTCGTTTTTTGCATTTTTAATTTTACCTTTAATTAATTTAAGTCGTTTTAAACGTCGATTAGCTAATAAGTAATCTTTCTTAACAAATATTTAGTTTTAATACTGATCGGTTTAAGTTTTAGTTTTGGATCTGGTTTAAAACGCGTTATTTTTTATCATTACGTATCGACGTAAAAAAGGTATAATACCTTATTTATTAACCATTAGGCCAGCAAAAAAGGGAATAAGCTTAAAATAATGTTACGGCCAGCGTTAATATAGCATAATAGCTAGTTTATTAGCGTTATAAACGAAGATTTTAAGCTAAAAAAAAGGAAAAAAAAAGTAAAGTTATAAAGTACGTAAAGATTTATAAATGTCCTTATTTTCTGTGTAGCAGGTGGCTAGTTTATGTGGCAGCTGTCAGCCCCATGTGACGGTTGCCAGCCTCACGGTTTGATCCTGGTGGCTGCCGTTACACCTTTTATTCCGTAAGTTTAATAAAACTTTTAACCAAAAAATTAATAAGTTCTCCGCCGTCGAAATTTATAATAATCAATTAATTATAACCTTTAAAAAAGAAATTAAAAACGCGTAAAAAAATACAGCCCGAATTAAATAAAAAATTCGTAAAAATAATATCTGTTAAAAAAGTAAAAATAAAATTTTAAACTTTTACGAAAATTTTTATTATTATTATTCGGCAAAATTAATAGCAAAATAAGCTTTCCGAAAGCGAAAAAGATAACGATAATAATCCTTATTATATAATTATACGTACCAATTAATATGGAGTTAATTAATTAAGTGGTTATTGAGATATTATTATTTGTATTGAAGCGTTATGGTGGCGGTGGCTTCAGAAATGGGTGGAGCGTTGATGGGGTGGAGCGTTGATGGGGTGGAGCGTTGATGGGGTGGAGCGTTGATGGGGGGTGCCATCTTAGACGCCCCAAAACAACGTTGTTCCGAGGCTCCCACACTATATGTAGAGCTTTCTAGCCACCGCTCTCTAGAGCCCAGACTGTCCATGACAATTTGCACTTTTCACAGCCTATGCAACCTTTCCTCGCAATCTGCTTAACTCTGACAATAAGTAAAGAAGGAGTTGATATGTAATGTGATAAACATATAGGTTGGAGAAGAAAATAATATCATATGCGAAAGTGGAAAGGATGAGGGATCAACGGAAGAACGGAATAGGGAGCAAAGTTGTTATATTCGGTTAGGTTATATGCTTACTAGCAGGTCTCGCAACGTATCTATCTAGTTACAAGCTCACATAGGCGCTCTTTAGGCTCTTAAATACCTCGGTACCTGCTCCCTGACTTTCGGGATGCGTAGCTCCAGAGTGAAAAATCAGTTATTGCGCTTTCTTAGAAGTAGGAGCATCAGCTAGTACAGGGAAAGAGACTTTATTAGTAGTTAATAAATAAAAGTCCCCTTCTCGAGGGGTTCGCTCCCTCTAATAACCTACATGCCTGCCCTAGGTACAGAGTGATATATCCACCTCACTGCCGTCGCAATGGTCCCTCATCACATCGTTATCTTGGTGCCGCGGCCGCCGGAGCACGGCCATCGTCATTGCCAGGCTTTGCATCCTTCTTCAAGACTAATTTTGAGGGGATCTGGTCCGAAACCTGGGGCTTTAACTTAGTGGACTGCCATGAGGTGTGTGGCAATCTTGGACTCAGTCGAGGTCCTCCATCAGCATCACTAAGCTGCATAAACAGCAACACTCTAGTAAAGCCGAGAAGGCCGCGGGGACACTGCTGATGGTTCCGTAGACCGCTCCGGCGACGGCGGCAGCATGAAGTGCGCAGATGCTCAGGCCTGTCGTACCACAGAATCATGTCAGCATGCAAAGTATAGTAGGATTCGCCAAAGACAATGACAGAAAGATGCTGGGAGAATGCAAGGCAGGAAGTCTTAGACGTACCCTGACTCAGTGCAAGAGCGGCGAACGTAGCACCGCCAAGGGCGTCGAGAGCTATGAGCAAGAGTGGCCCGGCCGGTGGGAAGCATGAGCACAAGCAGAGACAGGGTACGCAGCAGTAAAGGAGCGAGAGTGCCCGTGACCCATATGCTGGCGAAGTAGCGGTCAGTAGGAGACAAATAACAGGATATCGGGAGGTCATACAACCAAAGTGGTTCGCGGCCTCGGGCCACAGCGGCAACGCAGCAACAAGTGCGGGAATCCACAACTCCCGGGGAACTGCAAGCAGCCAGTCGTCAGTAACTCTCCAACTACCGTTGTCCTTCTGCGTTGGATGGGACTCACCGTGTCCCAGCGTCATGTTCGTCACTTGCACCATCACCAAGGAACAGACTGCAAACCCGGTGCCTAGCAACCACAGCGGCAACGCCACAACCCAGTCAGGCTCCCACTGCCCAACGAACCACACAAAGCTAGCGATAGCGCTCTTCGTCAACCCAGCGAGCGCGCCAATCTGCGTCGCCCGCGGTGTCGGAGTCCCGCCGTTTGCGTGTGCGCCCGCAGCAGCCGCCGCGGCGCCAGCAGCCGTGTTGAAAGCCATGTCCAGTAGAACATAGATAATCATAAGACACAACCCCGGCTTCGGCCGCAGATCGGCGAGTGACGGGATGCCAGGGAACTCGTCGGCTGCATATGCTGAGCCATAGGCCCCTCCCCGTGCTCGTGTACGCCGCCGATTGCGCGCGGCGCGGAAGAAGGCCTCGAAGTCCTCATCGTTGAGACCGCTACTTGTTCCCCCTGCGTAGGAAGAGTATGAGGAAGTGCTTGTGGCTCCGTAGCGTCCCCCGCCTCCGACTGAGGATGAGCCGATGCCGAACTCGTCATAGTTACGTCGTTTGCCTTTATCAGAGAGGATTTCATAGGCACGGACGACGTCTGGAAAGATGGCTGTCAGTCAGGCGGAACCCCACTCTCAACGCAAAGCAACACGAACCCTTGAACATCCCTTCTGCCTCAGGATCCGGGTTCTTATCGGGATGCCATTTCAAGGCCTTTTTCCTGTATGCCTGTTTGATCTCCGCGTCGGTTGCAGATGGCTGGATGTCTGCGTACGTTAGGTTAGCAAATGTGAGGGTTTCAAGGGCTCTGAGATCGGTTGCCAGCGCATACCTAGAATATCATACAAAGTGGTGTCGGCAACCATTGTCTCTAATCATGATGGACTTACTGTCCTCTGAGCGATTTGAAATCAAAGAGGAGTCAAGACACCAGGCAGACCCAAGGCAGGCCATGGCCTGAGGGGACCCTGAGGGGACCCTGAGGAATGCCGACGAGGCTCTGGAATCAGTCACGGGTGTGTTAGCGCTGCATCTTTTTCAGCTCCCTTCGGGTTATGCGGGGTTTTCAAAAAGAGCACTTTGCTGACGAAGGGATGGAATGATTGGATGCCACGTGCTGCAGGAGACCCTAGTTGCATAGAATTGGGTGTCTGATGCAGCCTGACCCAAGGAGAAAGTCCAACCGGGTACCCATACCGACACATTGCATGCCCTTATCGTAAAGCTCACTGACTGTTATTATCATGAAGAGTGATGTTAAACATACCTTAGTTTTTCTAAGCTTGGCATACCTTAGTTTTTCCTGTTAATTGGCACCGCTCCGTTATTATTCCCCGCCACCTTTTAATAGGTTTTATGCTTTTTATAATAACTTAATAATTACGTTATTAAATAAAGTTAAGACTTGTAATTTAGGATTTCCAAGGTTTGTCAATTCATATTCCGAAATTAATTTATTTTTTCAATTTTCTTCGATTAAGTTATGTACGAATAAAGTTATAGCGTTAAAAGGGTGAAAGTATTCCTGCGAAATAATAAGGGTTAACATTCGCAACTAGCACATCCTAAAAAACTAAGGTACATACAACAAAATATATACGAATATATATACGAATATCTTAATAACGTTACGTTTCCTGATAATAGAAATAATATATTTTATTTCGCAATATCTAGGGCAATTGATTATTATATAAATCATCATATATTAATACATATTTCAAGTGCAAAGTTAGATTTTCGGTTAAGGGTAAAATGCGTTGCTGTAGCTTAGTTTTTCTTTAAAAAGTTGGATCTCTAATCATATATATCGGGCCGTTAGGGAGTTGACAGGCCGTTAACAGCTGTATTAAAAAACTAAGGTATGTTTAACATCACTCATCATGAAACCCTCGACAGAATCACCGTAACGTTACAAATTGAGAGTAAAATACGGGGCATTCGTTTCTTTCTCATCCTCCGCTGTCTCCTTGGCGCCCTCGTCACCCCAACAATCGCTGTCATTGTCCTCCGAATCGTCTTCACCCTCGTCCTCAATGTCAACAAGAAACACGTCCCCACGAGCCTCGGCTGGGATGTCCTCCTCCTTGTCCTCCCCAAAAGCCAGGTCTCTCAATTTAGCAAGCACTGGCGGACCTATCCAGGCAGTGCCTGGTTGCGCCTTCCTCTTTGTGAGGTGGTAGGTGATTTTGACGAGACTGTATGACACGGCAAATATCTGCTCCTCCTCTACCTTCATCGTCTTCTGTATACTGCCGCCAACCGTACGAGACGGCTCTATGGCGGGGTCAATTAGCTCCGTCGGGATTGGCAGCCCAGTGACCGCGGCTGAGACGGGAATGGCTGCTGTGAATCCGTTGGTCCACTTTTCTCCATGGCGACGAGTCCGGGTAGCGCCAGATGTGGTGAGGAAGCCAGTCACGAAGAAGGCTTGGCGTTTCTTAATGCTTGCAAACAACTTTTGCACATCGGCTGCGTACTTGTCGTTTTGCATGAGCCTGTCGAAGATAGCATCCGGGTTGCTGAGAGAATAGGTCTTTACAATTGCGGTCTCCAGCTCCACTGTGTTTTCTTTCTCCCGTCCAAATTCAATGCCGAAAAGCGAGCCCAAGGATAGCTTCAGACCGTGATCGGTCGTCGCCGAGAGTACATCCTTTCGACTGACTGAAAGGGATGGCTTGGGAAGTATATTCGGAATGATGTCCTCGGGATTGTGCCGGTCGACATTGGTCGAACACTGGAAGCAAAAAGGAGCATACTTCTCCAGGGGCTGAAGTTTATAGGCCACAACCCGCCCCATCATGCTGGGGATCTCGGATGCGGGACATGGCCGTTCAAGGAGGAAAAAGCGACGGCTGTCCATGGTTTGAGAAGAGCTAATCAAAGAAGCGATAATGGGGCCAGGGCAGCACAAGTAGGAGACCTGATGACAAACTGGAAGAGAAAAGAAAGGAGGGCTTGGGAATCCTCCATCAGCCGATTAGAGAAGTCTTATAGGCAGTAATCAGACAGCGAACCAATAATGTTCCGCGTTGCATGTGGTCTTTATGCATGATTGGGAATGGACGGAGATCGGCACCCCCTCATAATTCAGGCATATATGTACCCATGAGCTCAGCTGCACCCAATCCTTGCGGATCGTCGTTCACTGTCCCTGCAAACTCCCCACGTCTCAGTTGTGTATCCCCTCCAACTCAACGAAGAATGACTTCTGACCGCCATCACTTGATTATCCAGATCTCTGCCCGCCAGCACACCAAGGTTCATCCTGGTCAGAACTCAGCCCGCTGGCGGGTATCTATAACAACAGGGAATCCACCGTCAACCAGTCTTCGGGTCCTGGAAACTCCTATTAACACAAGCGAGCAGAGCGAGTGCCGATGGTACATCGAAGAATTCGTCACCAAGTCACCTTACTCTGTCGGTCGAGCACACAAGGTGGAGGAGACCATCCGGGAGTACGGTTCCTCTCTCCTACGCAATCTGGACCTAGCCAGGATTGTCAACAATCACTTTCCCGAAGCTTCAAACACCAAAGTATCGCTTACGATCTTGGTCCGCGACGAAGAAGCACTGGGCAACTCTGTACTACAGCACCATTGGGAGCTGCTTGAAGATGCTTCTCTTTGGAAGAGAGACATAGAGGTCACGGTTAAGCGGGTAACTTACAGCACAGCCGCTGTTGATGGGTTCTTCGAGACCAAAGATGTCACAAGTGCCAGTAAAGATGAAAAAACCGGTGTTCGCACTATCAATGGCCTCCTTGTCATTGCACGAGATCTGTCTCGCGACTTATCGTCGACCGACGACATAAGACCTGATCTCGCGCTCAACATCCTCACCCAACTCCAGGACGGCATGGTCAAGAAGAAATTCCCACTGCGTCTGAACCTACAAGTTGTGCGGCCCGGCAGCTTGTCCGCACTCGAAAAGCACCTTAGTGATACTGCCGAGAGGTATGGAAAGGGGTATTTCCACTTCATCCATTTCGACCTGCACGGAGCCGTATTATCGAGGCCTCTAGCACACTGGCTCGCAGAGGATCCCAATGCTGATGGCTCTCCGACCGCATACCTTCTCTTCAACGACAGCAATCTTGACGTGCTCAAGACCAAAGGCGAGAAGGCGGAGCGAGCCGCTAGGCTGCTTGGAAGACACGACATCCCGGTGGTGGTTCTCAATGCTTGCGAGTCAGCAATAGCTACTGCAGGCGACGGGGTGAACATCGCCAAACTATTCACACAGAGTGGTGTGAAGAACGTCCTGGCCATGTCCTTTAAGGTAACCAGTTCTGCAGCCGAAGTATTTCTCCGTGCGTTCTACCACAGTTTGTTCATCAATGGAACACCCTTTTCCGAGGCTTCCAGACGCGGTCGTGAAGCCATGCGCCAGTATCCGAGCCGTCAAGCACGCTTGGGACTGCGACGAGACTTGATCGATCACTTCGTTCCTGTCATGTACTGCAGTGGAGGAGACGCCTTGTTTGCCAGCCCAGCTGCTATCAGAGCCACGAAAGCATTCCCTCTTGTTATCGACCCTGCAGTCAGTTCCATGTCCATGGATGAGCATCTCCTGACAGGCAGAGACTTTGATCAGCTGAGATTGGAAAGGCAACTGCTCGCGAATCGCACAATCTATGTTTCCGGCAGGCCTGGAGTAGGGAAAACTGCTCTACTTCAACAGGCGTGCAGGACTTGGACGAGGACGTCATTCGTGGAATTTTCGGTATATCTGGACATTTCAGAGATGGTCGACTGTTCGACTGCCATCGCAAAGTTGACATCCCAGCTTCCACTGGATCCCAAGTCGCGAATAAATCTGGGAAGCAAGCTTTGTGACGTCGTTTCGGAAAGGGGCACCGACTTGAAACAGTTTTCCAGTGAATTTTGGGCCGCATGCTCAGACTACCGTCGCATTGCAGTCGTTGTCGACGGCTTGCACGTACTCTGTATCGACAAGGTTGATGGATATTTGGCAAGATTCACGGAAGGAATGCTTCATGTTGGAGACACGAAGCGTGCAAAAGCCACAGTCTTCACAATCTTTGCCGGCCGATCATCGGACGTATCGGACATGGCGATTGAACCCGACCTCTTAGCTGAATTGCGGCAAGCGCATTTCAAGCTACGCCCCTTGAGGTTGGCTGAAGCCCTTGAGTTGAGCCAAAGTGAGATCCGCCGTGCCGGTGTTGAGACTGCTGAGTGGAAAGAGGGAGATACGAACGAACTTTCACTCCTCATAGGTCTGCTGGATGGGAATCCCGCTGCCATTCTGCATGTTGTTCCGCAAATCTCCCAGACGAAAGCCTCACCCAAGGAGCTCCGAGCGGTCATTCAACATGGTGTGTCCCTAGGTGCTATTCCGACCAAAGGTCTGCTAAATGAGATATCCTCTTTATTTCGTCAGTTGCCCGAAGGTCAAGGTGCAGCCGTCATGCTTCTGAGCATGTTCTGGATCGAGGCACCTCCAATTATTGCTTTCTCGGACTGGATGACCTCCATTAACATCTTCGATGAGCAGACATTCTGGATGGCCATCCGGCAGCTGTTGAATCATGGCTTGATAGAGATGGATGTCGAGTCCAACAACCCTCAAGGAACCGGGAAAGGCCCCCAGAGTATTTGGATCCATCCTCTCTTGACAATCTTTGGTCGGAAGGCTGCGTACAACGCCCTGGGTGCCAGAAAGGTTCATACACGTCAAACCCAGATACCCAACGGGTCGAGCGTCGAGCGATCGTTCTATCGGCGGCTCTTCGGTGGTCAAACGCCTCCCAAAAATACACACTCACACATGGCTGCTCTCATTCTCTCAGCCCTGGGTGCGAAAGTCAATTTTTCCAGCTTCTCTCCGAAAGTGAAGGTCCAGTGTCGCGAGTTCCCATTAGCTTTCATGGAGTGTATTAGCACGTTCGAATCCTACCGGATGATGATCTCATATGTGGAGGGCTTTGGATACGAGCACCTGCATGGATTGTGGGCTGTTCAGGCTCCGAACCTGATTACCTGTCTCTTCACCTGTTCGCGGGGTATCCTACCGTTCGAGAAATGGCCTTTTGATTACCTCGCAAATCGCATTGCCAACATCCGCATCGTGGGTACCACAGCACAAATAGGGGAAGTGGCAGAATATTTTGAGGATATTCTCCAAACCGCCCTTTCCGTCTTTGAGAAGGAGCATGGCTCCCCGGCAATTCCCCCAGAGCATCAGGAGAGCATCCTGATGATAATGACTTGCCTGGCGGTCATTTTCCTCAACGAGGTCTACAACAAGACAAAATACGAAAAGTATCTTCATCTGACCTTGGACGTGGTCGAAGCGACCGAGAAGAAGTACACGACACTGGCTAACTCAAACGCGCTGTATCTCAAAGGCCTTGCATTCCGGTATCAGAGCCAATACTTTCTCTCAAAGGGAGAGGGGCAAAAAGCCAAGGAGGCGTGGGACCACTCGACGCGGATCGACAAGCAGATATTCGCAGCGAAAAAGGGCTCAAGCGGCGTCGGTTTCAATCTTCCCGCCAGTGAAATTGCTAGTGTGTCGGCGGAGCTTTCTTCAGCTATGAACATGGACCAGAATGCAATCGCCGACAAGCTATCGGCCATGGCGTCGGGTGTCATGACCGAGAGCTTCTACAAGATGCGCAAGGAATTCAACAAGTTCTTTGAAACTGTCGCGGAGGGAAAGTACGAGGAATTGAACGACGCAGAGCAACAGAGACTTCTGGGCAAGGTGGCCTACGGCATGAAAAAGGTCAAGGCAGGGGCATCAAAGGTAGGATTCGAGGGGGTCCACTACGACTTGCGCTGGTGGCCTGAGAATTTCGACCTCTACCAGTTCTCTCGCAAGCTCGACAACCCCGATGTGAGGCTTGCTGAGCTTGAGGAGGCCATGGTGAGTGGTAATAGTGCAAGGGTCTGTCGGCATCTCATGGCCATGCTGCGGGAGGCGGTGGGAAAACTCGAGTTTGGAGAGGTTGAGGAGTACGTGAATGCCCTCGAGAAGATGTCTAGGAGTGATGCGTTTTCTGAGTTGGGAACGATCAATTGGGCATCGCAGAGAGAAATGCTGAGAGCAACCAAGTCAACTATGGGCATCCTTGGGGGCACCACAGGTTCAACTTCGACAGCCGGGCCATTAGGGCTCATGAATGACTTCAATGCCTTAGCGGAGAACGCCAAACGTCAGATCGAGGCCATGAAACAGGGAAACGCGCCTCAGGAGGCGATCGAGGCAATGGAGGTTTGCCTTGACAACTGGAATAAAGGCGGACTTGCCGAACTGAACTGCGCGACTCCTGGACAGCGCGCTAAGTTCTCGGAAAATATGCAAAAGCTGGCAAACGCGGTGACGGGGAGGCTCGGAGATAGGGAGTTTGTGGAGAACTTGGGCAGAAACCATCTGCGATACCAAAGGCTCATCCAGCAGGTCAATAACGCTACGACAATGGGAGATCGGAAGTTGGCAGTTGGTGCTCTAAAGAGTTTCTTCGGCGAGCCTGGGAATGACGTATTTGAGATAGGATTCGTAGACCCATTCAGTTGACTGGAGACGAGCGGAGTACCAGTCATGGCTATGGTTGAATACATGTCACGCGGAAAGAGTAAACACAGGGCAATGGACCTTGGATATTCCCCCCATATCATCACGACGATGGCGGATCACGGGCTTGCAAATAGAATGAGAAATCAACGAAAGTAGTGATGGTGGTTGCACTGGTAATGCTTTACACCCCCTGTCTTCACAACTTAAAGTTACTTGATATAAAACGAACACATCCCCCTCCCCTTTTTCCTACAAGTTGCTGCTGAGACAACTGGGAGGTTGGCTATCAGGTCGATTTGCATTTTGAACTTGAACAATTCTGCTTTGTTTTGTCTGACTCACGTAAATCAATGGATGAGCCACTTGCCGAGTTGCCACATCCTCGAAAAGCAAGTTAGCCCAATAGCCGTGGTATAAAGGGCGCTCTTGTATTTAGTCGGCACTTGCATCATTCCGCATTTGGGGCAAACCCAGCTTCTGTGGGCCTGCAATGCACACCTTGTCGAGTGATAAGATGGGAATAATATGGAGACTTGACAGATTGAGCTCGTCTTCTGAGTGGGATTTCTCAGCTGGAAATTCATAACAAATATCAACGACGCTCCTGTGTGGTGTGCGTGAAGTAGGTGGGGCGGCTTTGACCAGGTACTGTTGCTAGCTAAGTAGAATGAATCACGAGCGTAGGTAAGGGCCGCTCTACTTATATAGCAGAAATGCCCCTATTTTTCCAGTGGAAACACCTGGCCTTTACACCTAACCCTGTCATAACCTTTTCAAGCCTGGACATTTGTAGTTATACCCAATTCCTAGTATCACTAGCAGGCCATAGAGACTAGGTAACTGATAGATCCTCCAAATTGAACCGACTAATAAGGTAGTAGTGTAGTACTGGTATCGCAGAATAGGGGTCACTTGCTTAGTCATCAAGCCGTAGGGAACTGTAGACGCCCCACAACAACATTGTTCCGGGGCTCCCACACTATATATAGAGCTTCCTAGCCACCGCTCTCTAGAGCCCGAACTATCAATGACAATTTACACTTTTCACCAGCTAGCTAGTAACACCTAGCTTATTCTGTACTGATACAATGACGGGAATGGGGGTCTCCCATATGGAAACGGAATGGAAAGTGAATATATTATCATTCCTATAGCTCTCCGTGTGTCCATGTTGTCTTAGGTTGTTTCTTGGCCAATTATGGCCTTCTTGACTCCTCCCGCTTCTCACGGGAGTATGTTTAAGCGGGTGGGGCCTAAAACTTTGCCCTTTAAGAACAATTTCCGCTATCCTATCCCAGTAAAGGAAATGCATGGCCTATAGGAAGCAATACCTCGCCGCATCTTCCAAAAGCCACATTTTCCGTGAGAGCCTTTTCGCAATGGCTGTTCCTCATTTCCGGGAGGTTGAGCTATCCGTACATGGGGGAAATACCCACATGTGCTATTGATACAGGTCAGGGATGCATATATGTATGGAAAATGTTTGGAAGGGTCTGGAAAGAGGTATACGTCGACATAAGGAGGCTTGAAGTCTCAGCGAAGATAGTCCATAAACCAACTTGAATACACTGGTCCAACCCCCCTGGATACCTTTTATCGCCCTGAGAGCGTTTATGTCGAGCCTCCACCGTGCCGTTCATCCGTATATGGAAGTATCAGTTGTGACAGTTAGGCTGATCGCGAGGAAAGGTTGCATAGAGTGTGAAAACAAATTGTCATAGATAGTTCTGGCTCTAGGGAGCGGTGGCTAGGAAGCTCTATATATAGTGTGGGAGCCCCGGAACAATGTTGTTGTGGGGCGTCTACAGTTCCCTAGGGCTTGATGACTAAGCAAGTGACCCCTATTCTGCGACATCAGTACTACGCCATGAGCTCTTATGCCCCTGCATGACGCAAGTCTCTGCTAGGTCTAGCTTGGAGGAGTCTAGGAACATTATACGTAACGGTCCTAAACACCCTGCGTGCTGAACAGGTATGTTGATACTTAGTAACACGATTGCTGTAGCCTCACCCCCTAAACTCCACACGAGTCTAAACCGCGCGAGGCTCTCTTATCATCACCCCTTGTAATTTGATCACCACGCCATTTGTCTTAATAGGAATGCCGCAAATAACCGGGCACTTCAACAATATCCCGTCCAAGTGCTCTTTTAGCTACTTATTCTCACATCGGCATGGCATACAACACATGTAGGCTCCAGCGGCAATCAGATTCGCTTGAGACGGATCGTTGATTTATATATACAACATTTTACCTATATTCACATCGTTGGAGCTACCTATCTAGAAAGCTTCGAGCACGCCGGCAGACTTAAGATATATACGATTCCGACCACATTCAAAGAACCTCTTATAGGGCCTTCCATCCCAACCAGATCCATTTACCCTTCTCAGTACCAGAATAGAACTTGATCTTGCTAACCTCGCCCGGCAACGGAGGGTTGTTGCCAGTGTCGCTGGCGTAGATGCCGCCATTTCCGGAGACAAGAACGCCTCGGCCGGGGACCGTAACGTCTACCCAGGTCTAAACGACAACGGATAAGCCTTCAGGGTTCGGTATTGGGAAGCAGGATTTTACGTACCGAGAAGCCCGGCGTAGTCTGCGCGGACTTTGTGCAGTCGAATGGGCTGGGCTGGCAGTAACCCAGCTCTCCCTTGATCTGGAGGGGGTATGTTGCTGTGGTGCTCTTCTCGCTGGTGAAGGTGCCGCACTTGTCCTCGTCAACAGTCCAGAAGCCCTCCTGGGTAATGCAGCCGAGGTCCTCGCCCATGTGAACGGGGTCATTCCACAGCGCGCGCAGCTGGCCCTTGCCCTCGAAATTGGCGGCTTGGGCTACGACGGCGAAGGCCGAAACGGCGGCGGCGAGGCTAAACTTCATGGTCGATATGATAAGGGAGGGTATAGATCCGAAGATGGAAAGGGTGCTCTTATTGGAGTCCTATCTATCGTCTTGCCAATGAGTAGACTCCAAGAGGAGTCTTGAGACCTTTTATATGTCCAGACTCAACAAGCTTCCATACCGTGGCCTTGTTTCCCGCTGGGCGTCCGGGCGGCTCAATCATCGCTCGCCAATATAGACCCTAGCGTAAGGAGGCCGTTTGAGGCAGCTGGGTTAGTTTGGGGGGTTGGCACCCATGCCTCAGTGGGCAGGAGCTGAAAGCCGCCCGATCATGTCGCGATGAGGTCTGTACCGCAGATGTGCTAGTTCATGTTCTTCGTGATTGAAGGGTGTAGGAACTGTAAAACATGACTAATTGGGCAGGTTCGACCCCTGTTCCCGCGTGCTGGGGTGGCAGGCTGGCGGACAGTATAATCGCCGCGGTTGAGGAGGCCGTTGATGGAAAACGGGGTCGCGGGACTTACCGAAGCGCGTCAATGGACCCAAGGGGCGGGGAGCGCTCTATATATGAAGCAACTAAATTACGCGACATTGGACAGCGGTCAACCCGTTTACTGTCATATAGCGTGGCTCAATCACATTTGCCATGCTTAATCAATGTTCAGTCAGGATCTGTTTTGTTTCTGGGGTGCCTTGAAGCAGCGACTAATGGCAGGGAATTCGACCTTGATAACTTCAATCTTACCTGATTCCCTAACAGTTATCGCTGTCAGCAATTTGTTTAGACTCCCCGCTGGGAAGACATCTGACAAGAGGCCTACAACAGGTATAAGGAACATTGGTCACCATGGGCCCGAATGCTTGAAACTGATCCCAAGCAAATCGAACGATAGGAGGATTCTCTTCCGGCATCGATGGCCCCGTTGCCTAACTACAGGGGTATATCTGCGGGCTAGTCAACTTCTCCAGAGCATGTCTACCGCCTGTGGAAATCAGTTCCGCGGCGGCATTTGCCGCGCGCTACTCATCATTTCGGGCCACATTATCGCGTACCTGGTTTTGCTACCTGCCGGATATAGGAGGTGAAAGGAACCCAATCGGGTCCGTAAACTAGAACGTTTCGATTTAACATTGAATGGTTACGATAGCATTGTATCAGAAAATGATATGATAGATATCGAGAAGGAGAATTATATCCCTGTAGTGTTGTGCCATGACAAATCCACCATGATTTTCAGCTCGCCCTTCCACTAATGAAAGAATGTTTAAGACGTCATCGAAGGATAATATCCTATTTAGGACGATAGATGTCGGTCTTACGTCCGGGTGGTATATGGGAAGCTTACCCCAGTAATTAATGTATTAGCTTGCTAGCAGTGAACGGATTTGCTGCGAGTCACTGCGGTATTGCAGGGGCCAAAGAATCTTCATGAATCTACTATTACTGGGAACCCCGTGGAATCGTCATACGTTGTTCTACTGCAGCGGCGCAGCCTGCCTCCCAGCATCCATTTGGTCAACAGCCTTACATTTGAATGTGAAGACTACAGCCTGCAGTTTTACGACACCTTCCTCTTTAAGGAAGGCGGGCTTCGGTATGTTCCAGCGTAGCATTTCTGCAAAAACTTCACGTACAAACATGGTATTTTGTTCCGATGCTGCTATGGCGGAGCTGAGGCGCAATCTGGATGGCGTGCTGGAGCCCCTAATGCGAGGCAAGCCTAATTGGCGACGCTTGTTTTGTCGGCATCCATAAAGCAGGATCCACTCATCACCGACCATTTGTCCGGTGCTTAATTGGGCGCCCTTATAGACCGCGGGACGACTATCTACGTTGGCTGCGTTGAAAATGGACCGTAAGGACGGACATGCTGCGTTAACTAAAGCAAGTTTGTCAGACTGCTGGGGCTGACACCAGATCCCGAAGACCGGAGCTAGCCATTATCAACGTTACCTGGATATTTCTTAGGAGGAAACCTCCCGAATCTAACATTCCGCTGCATAGAACCATGATACCCAAGAGGCGTTTCTATACGATGGGGCCGTAACTGAAGTCTAGTAGTTCCAATCCGCCTACGTTCAGTATATGTCATGGGCCAGCTTTTATCGTAAGTAAATTTATCGTTGAGCTGTAGATTCGGACCATATCAGAAGTGGCACTGCTACTATAGTCGACAACAAGACGCTTGAGTATCTCCCAGCTTTCTGTCCTGAGTATCGAAATACATCTGGCAAGGACAAGGCGCTTTCCGCAATCCGGCAGTTTCTACAACTGTCAATACTCCGTCGCCTTCTTATGTTCTACGGATGATGTGGCATCTCACACAAAGTAAGGCATTCACAACGGGCAGACCAGGAGTTTCAAAATTCCCTTGTTGAGTTTAAAGTTACGAATAGTCCTTGGCTTGACTTCCTTCAGTTGCTGAACGGGAATAGGGGAACAGGGGGCTATGATTAAGAACGCATTGGTCTTCGGAGATCTTTATTTGGTATGCCAATTCAATAACTTCAAGGTTTCTAGGATTTAACTCTCCATTCTAGACGGAAACAACCATTCCATTGCAGTCTTTGATAATAGTACTTCAGGGCTGGCCGAAAGACGCTGGTGTAATTATCAACTCTAGGAACCAGAACACGATAGATGACTAGTTAATATCAAAGGGCCCCAATGCGTTTTTAAATATCTGGTAACTATTCTAAACACAAGGCAATCAAGCTCTCGACTAACTGCTATTTAACGCAACGTCTTGGTATTTACCTTACCATGTCCATCACCATTCTCTCACAAATTCGACCCTTTGCCTGTCGGGGCTGCCCTCAGTAGCTCCTGATACGATAGGACCGGAATCTTCCTTCTCCGGCTTCTCCTTATTAAGGAAATACTAAAGCCCCCGAGTAATTGCCCGCAGTACCACTGCAGCCCCAATGCCACGCACGCCGTAAATGCGTTCAAGTACAGCGGCGCATGCTGCGTCCGGAAGACATGACTGCCTGCTATACTACCAATTTTGGTACCCGTGATTATCATCCTATAAGCAAATATTAACATACTTGATCCATCAAACACTCGAGGAAGGGCACCGCGATGCTAAGCTCCTGTAGACGCCGGCAATTCACAGACATCTATTCGATGTTCAGAACAGGTAGGACTGAGTTCGTAGCCAAGGAGAACACCACGGCAGCGTATCTCCTACCCGATGACCAATCGGAGCTCCCTCGTAGGTACCTGAAAGAAAAGAAACTCAAGAACCCCCCC
>QJOA01002322.1:0-31184 GCA_004155915.1 Monosporascus sp. CRB-9-2
CCGGCCGCTCCCCCCAATCCCGTCAGCCTCGGTCTCTAGTTCGACCTTGACAGGTTTGACGTTGCAGAGATTCATAACCCGGATCTCGTTACTGGTTTCGTGGGATATCGAATGGAATGCTGGTATGATGTGGCTTCGGAGAGTGAAGGGGAAAGCGTGACGTTCGGAGGAGGACGCTGCGGAAACACGCGAAGATCTAGGAGCCGTGGTGGCTGCCTGAATGGCCAGGCAGAAGCCCACTTCCCGGCTCCATCCCTGTAGCAACTTCAGAAGATTAGAATTTTGGCTAGGAAAAAAGGCATCGCTAAAGACAAGATATTAGAGCTAATTACACCCGATTCACTTGTCATACATCTGCAATCCCTGAGACCCGAACGCGAAAGTTTTCGCTCTACTTGCTATCAGTCCAAATATGGCTTCATTCAGCGCCCTCACTCGAGAACCAACTTATATCCAGATGATTATTCGTGTTGAAATGACTGTCCACCATCTCCACAAACTCTCGACGAAATCCGATAACAATCTCCTCACTTATTCTGGCGGATCGCACGGATAGGCAGGCCACTTCTTAGGGTTCTTACCATGCTTCACCCAGTTCTTGTTAACCTCGTGCGGCCCGCACATAGGAACCGTTTACCACCCCAGGAGCCTAAATCGTATTTTAACTATGGCTGAGCTCCCATGTCGAATCTAGCACGCCCTTGTCGTATGTATTGCGAGTCTCGAAAGCGAAGAACTTGCCGAATTTCCTGTGGCGGTGGATGACGCTATGTTAAATGTATTAGGATGCGGCTCCGCAGGGAATAGCAGATCTTTGAAGAGTCGGATACTAGAAAGATGAACGAATTAACAAAGCAAATCAAAGACTCGGTCTCATATTGCTTTTGGCATCGGGTGGGGTGGCTGGATTCACACAAGAGAGTGCACATAATACTCACCGTGCCGCGCCTGGCTGTGCACATCTTGTCTGCTGCGTAAGGAGAGATAGTGCCAGCAGGCAAAGCCGCCGAATCTGCAGCCCCAACTGTCGTTTCAGACTCGCCGAGCAGCTACCCCGCACGCGGCCCACCACCGCCAATCAAGAAGAGCCGCCCTACACCCTGCTGCCTGAATGAAAGGTTCTTGAATACCCGCAGCCGCCAAAAGGGGACGCAGCAAGTCTCACCGAGCAAGGCGCAATCAACGCTTTACCGCTGAAAGATGCAAACTGATTGGACGTTGGCTCACCAAAATCATGCATGATCGAGGCAGCATGCTCCATATAATCTTCTGCACAATACATCTCCTCTACGCTCGCAAAATGGCGATCCTGTGTGGACGTCGCGTGAAGCACGTATGAATATCTGCGGCGAGATGCCCATATGAACTATAATTTTCAATGTTCCCGTCGGAAGCCGGTTTCCGTTTTGGGGACGCGACAATATCAAAATCTGGTTGTCAAGGCAGACGGTTGCCATCGTTGCAAGTGGACGGTGGAGTTGGATTGCAAAAGCAGCCAAAGACTTCGGGAAAAGAGGGTCCGGAAACCATATTTGCTGCAAGCCGAGGATCTTCGTACTCCCGGGCACGAGGTAATCGAACGAAATATCTCTGCGTGCGTGGAAAGGGACGTCTCCGACCGCAACACCAGCCAGGTACATGTCCTGGTCTTCCACTGTCACCTCCGTTCCACCCTATCCCAGCGGCTAGTAATGGAAACGTGCTTAGCCGTACCACCTCGCATTGTAGCCAAGAGTGTCGATTCACCGGTTCCTCGTACCTCTGCCAATCACGCAACTGCCGAAACAGAAAGAAGACGGCCGGAAAAGGGGGCTTTCGCAGGCCCCATCGTCGCTACGAATCACGACCCTAACTTGGTGTTATGTGACCCACGGTATCCCCGTAGCTTGCCCAGCAGGGTGGCTTAGGTCGATGTGGTGTAGGCGCATCGTCTTTTCCTGCTATGGCCCTCCTACGTCCCTCTGCACGAGCTGGCTCCTCCTCCTTGTCGTCCCGTTCCTGGAACCACCAACGGCAAGGCGGCATCCCACCGAGATGCCTGATACACGTTATCGTCTCCACCAGCCAGATTCTCTCCGAGGTTCATGTCTGCCTCGCCGTCGTTTAAGCGAAGGGAAGGATCGCCTGGCATGCTGCGGGCGCTCAGACCCGTCAGCGCTTCGGTATCCTGCAGCGTAACTCGCGAGCCATCGGTGGCCCCGAGAAAGGCCACGTTATCTTGAGTCTGCCTCGTTCCCTTGCCTGTTCCCCCGTCTTCGGTGCGCCAGACCTCCCTCGTCCCGCTCTCCGGAACTCGCCCCAATTGGACCGCCTCGCGGAGGCCTGTTTTCCGGCTCGGGCTTGCTATCCGTGCCCGCTGCAGCCCGAATTGCGGCTTGTGACTTACGCGTCAGGGAAGGAAGATGAGACGTCGAATCAGGGCATCAATCCGCTTCTCTCGTGACCAGTCGCCTGCATGCACCGTCGCAGCTACGCTGGTATTCGGTCCGATCGCGGCCGACGAGGCGTCCAGTTTGCAGACGGAGACGCCCCGGACGCGTCATGCAAAGGAGAGGAGCAGGGGAAGCCTCCTGGTGTCTCTACATTGACGCAGCCGATACGTGCGGCATTTTTGTGACTGGTCAGGACAGGTATGTCTTGCCAAATTGTGCCGGAAATCCACCAGGCAGACATGAAGTCAGCCCCACGGACCAAGAGGCACTTGGGAGACTGCGCGAGGTGGGGTGTCGTAGAGGAAGGAGAGCAGCGGGATCTCAATCGCTCCCGCGCGGAGGAAGCTTGCAGTCGAGCTGGGAGTCGAACCGGAATCGACGAAATGCGTCGCAAAGTCAGAAGCAAACGGAAAGGGGAGTAAGACCCGGAGAAAGAGCTGCCAAAAAGCGTCAGCGCCGCGTCAGGCAAGGATGACAAACGAGGAGAAGACGAGGGTGTACGCACATGCAGGTTGGCAAAATGAGTATCAGAGCACGGGCTAGGGGCGATGCTGACCGGCGGCCGCAATTGAGGGGGCAGGGAGCGGGACAGCGAGCGAAGAAGAGAGGGAGAGAGGTCGAGAGTACAAGACAGGGACGTCGAGAGAGGTGCAGCTCTATTTATGCTAGGGCGCGCTGGGCCGTGTGAGCGGGGGCGGTTTGACGCATCGTTATGCCCGATCCGGAAGGGCGCCATTTCCGGATGCAGGTGATCAGTGCAGTTACGTAATGGGTTGCCTCAGCTAGCTCAGGCCTCTGCTGGCTTACCTCAGCTAGCTCAGGCCTCGCTAGCTCTTTTTCAAAGTCACTCAAATACCGCTTTATATCGTTAATAATTAACCAATTAAATCCCAAATCCCCGTAACGAACCAATAAGGTCTAAATATTAATTTTAAAAAATAAATTTCGATTTTTATATTAATTATTTTAAAAAAACGAAAATTTATAATAATTTAATAATTTAACGTTATTTATAATTATAATTATATTTATTCGACTTTTTTTTGTTATAATTTATTATTAATATTATTTTATTTTTAATTAGATTTTTTTATTATTTTTATATTTTAAAAAGTTTATTAATTAAAACATAAATATATTACGTTATTATTTCTTTTTTAAAAATATTATAAATCTAATTTTTTAAAATTTTATTATACGATTTTAAAAAAATGAAATATACGTATACGTATAATAATATTTTAATAAAACCGATAAACAGATATAAAATTCGAAAATTTCATGTATAATTAAAATTTTTTTAATAATTTTAATCGTTTATCCGGTTTAGTTATTTAAATTTATTATTTAATTAAAATATTATAAAAAAATAAATATAATATAAATTAATAATATATAAACGTTAATAAAAATTGATAATTTTTATTAAATAAAATTTTTTATACGTAAATATTATAATATATTATATAATAAATTTAAAACTTTTATAACAAAATTTAGATTTTATTATTAACTGAAAAATTTATTTTTTAATATTTATATAATTTATATTACTTTAAACAAAAATTAATAATTTATAAAAAACGTTAACTTTAATATTATTTAAATTTTTAAATTAAATATTTATATATTTAATTCAAATATTCATTATATAAAACGAAATAAAAAATAAAACGGTTTAATCATAATAATAATTTAAACGTTTTTACGTATTCGTTTTTTATAATTTTAATTATTATAATTAAAATAATTTTTAAAGTTAATGGCAATTATTTCATTTGTTTATTAAATAAATTTTTATTATTTTCGGATATATTACGAAATAAATTTAATATATTAAAGGGATTAAATATTTATAATAATTATTATATGTTTAACAAAAATATAAATTAATTATTAAATAACGGTAAAAATACTTTGTTAAATCTTATTTAATATTATAATTTTAATTATAATAAATTAGGTTTTATGGTTAAATATAATAATATATTATAATACCGTTATACGGAATATTATTATTTTTTATATCCGTTATTATAATCGTATTTTTTTTTAAAAAAATTTTAATTAATATTAAAAAAAAAATTTTACAAAAGGTTAAAATAATATTTAATACCGCTTATTATTTCTTATTAATTCGGAATTAAATTTTTTCAATTTTAATTTTTCAATTTTACTAATACGTTTTATAAACGTAATAAATAAATGGTTTCTTATTTTCCTTAATTAAAACGTATAGCGTATAATAAACGTCGTTCGATTTTTTTAAATATTAATAACGAAAACAAAAATATTATTAATGGTACATGTAAGGTTTATCGAATTTTTTTTTAAACAATATATAAAATCAAGTTTTTAATAGAGCTTTTTATAGCAGTTAATATAGTTATTATTAATGTTAAAAAGTATCAAAGATTTAAATAAGTATAGTAAGGAAATCGGAAATGGTTTATAATAATATAAGTTGTTAATTTTTAAAGTTAGGCCTTATTTTTATTTATTATCTTTACCGGGAAATTTCTTTTTTTCGTTACTTCACCGTTAATTTATTTATATTTAATTAAAAAATCATTATTAACGAAAACGGTTAAACGATAAATAAATTAAGTTTAAAATAGATTAAATATTTCAATAAATATATTAAAACGCGTATTAAAGGTTCGGATCGTTTTTTATTTTTAACGGTTACGAAAGTTATTATTTGATCAAATTCGACGATTATTGCAAAATTAACGATATTATTATATTTTATAATTTTTTTTAGCTTTAATTTTCTATAGGCTTTATTATTATCGAAAAAGTTAAATTTTTGCGCGTTTTACTTATATTACTTTTTATATAATCTAGACAAATATGTACCGAATTATCCTGTTTTGTGGTTAGTTATATTTTGTTATCCGCGGCTGGTTTATTTAATATCGTTTTATTTTAAGCTTTTATAGCTTCGTACGTATCTGTATAAACTTGTACCAATTCGGATAGAGCCGTCACCCCTTTTATCGGTTTTTATTTAGTAAAAATAAAAGAATTTTCAGTTTTAATTAAAAGGTTCATTTCGTATTTAACTTTAAATAAATAAAAAATTAATTGGTACGGGTTTAGTCGAAGGAATTCTACTTAATACGTTACCTGTTCGAACCATTATAACGATATCTATAATGTCGTAATCTTCGTTATATTTTGTACCAGTTTATCGAAAACTTTAAAAGGAAGTTGGTTTAAGTTATAATTTGTTTTTAGCTTTATTTTTATTTTCTTATTTTTAATACTGTTGTCCTTTTTTTATTCCAATTTTTTAAAAATAATTTTATATAAGATATTAATAATAAACTTATTTTTTACAACGTTTTACTTACTTACGTATTTAATGTTTTAAAACCGTATACGCTTAAAAGGGCCTAATAACAATATTATGTAACTTTATTCGTTTTTTAATTCTATTTTATCGGTGAACTTTTATTTTATTTTTTAATAATATTATTTTTTTATATTTTATATAATAAATATATATTTAATAAAAGCTTTATAATTATTATAAAAGATGTTGATAATTTCGAATAAAACGGATATAATTTAACTTTTAACAATATTTTTAATTTTCCGGATTGTTAAAGATATATAATTAATGAAATTTTTTTTATTAACGTATAAAACGATAATAATATTATTAAAAATTAATTCGGATTTAAATTAAAATTTTAACGGTTTAATACGTTTTTATTTAATTAATTAAACCGTTTTTATAAAAGTAAAAAATTTATAAAACGTAATAATAATTAAAGCAGAAATAGCCGTAATAATTTAAGATCGTATAAAGTGACCGGAAATAAACGAAATAGCAATAAAAAAGTAAAATTAATAACTGGTATAAATAACTGCTTATAAACCGGATAAATAATAAATTAAAAATATTTATAAAAACATTAACCGTAATTAATTAAATAAGTTATTATAAAAATAAATAAAATTAAATATAACGAAAACTTAAATAATAAATTAGAATTAAACGTAATAAAATACGTATTTAATTAATTAAATTATTTTTAAGGTAACAAAGTTATTATAAAATTAAAAAAGCCCGTATAAGCCTGTATAAATTTGTACGGGTTTATATTATGTTATGTTATTTATTTAAACATAATTCGATTAAGTTAATAGCTAAATTCTACTCAATTTATTAAAATTATATTTAAATTTACCCGGACGTGTACGTATTCATAAATTTTAGGTTTTGTCCCAGTGATTCCTGTGACATACCGTACAATAGGCTTATCGAGCAGGACCTTTACCCCTTCTTAAATAAGGATGATGCCAAGATTACAAGGAATAAGGCCGGGTCCGAATGTTTCCTTCCGTCGATGGCCAGCGATAAGCGGTATTTCCCGGAGCACCTTGGCGCATAGGGCCGGAGGGCCGGTATCCTGCTGTTTCTCCTTGTACTCCTCTTCCTCTTTTTCTTTCCTTCTCTTTTTTTTCTCCTCTCTTTTTCCTGTGTTTCCTCTTTTTTTCCCGTCCACCTTCCTCCCCTTCTTTCTTACCTTTTTTGCCCTCCATTTCCCCTTCCTCCTTCTCCTTTCCTCATCCTCATCCTCATCATCAGAGTCCGAGAAAAAAGAAAAAAAAAACCAAGGCTCGCTACGGTGATCCGTGCCATTCTCACTCGACGCGTGCGCCTGCGCGGGGAGAGGCGGATAGGCGTACCTACCTCCCCGAAGGCCGACCGACATGCCCAGTAGGTAGCGAGGGCGCTGCGGGTTGCTGCTTCGACTTGCTTCGGAGGCGGCTCCGGCTCCGGCGCCGACGCGTAATTACTTCACCGGTGATCGGAATAGTGACTGATGCCTGGGGGAGGGTAGCTGGCCACGGAGAACGGTAACCTTGAAGAGCTGGGTTGGGATCCAAGTATAATTTTCGCTTCCTGACGTTTTCACCCCTACCCGCGATGACCAGTCCATGATTTTTCGCCCTGCCGTGGTGGTGATGGTAGTTTCTGGGAGTGGGCTTGTACTGCAGGCGTGAACCCCCTATTCGCAGGTTCGCCGTTCTTCTGATCAGTAATTATAGGTATTGTGGGGGTTTTGAGAGCCGCCGAAGTAAATAAGTAGTCTACCCGGCGCATGCACATTGCTAAAACCGTTGGACATATTTGCTGCGTAGTTTGAGCAAATTGTCACACTTAGAGGGCTGAAGGCAAGCCATCTTTGAGCCGATGAGGAAAGGATATGAGGCAACATTGCTAGCTAGAATCCAATCGAGAGGTAATTGCGTACGAACCTGGACCAAGGTGGAAGACCGAGACGAAAAGTGGAAGATGGCCGAGAAGCACCCTTTCACAATGGCATACCGTGCGGTTTAGGTGTTGAGTCGAACTAACTGACAAATTATGAATCTCTAGATGCCACACAGAAACGCCAATCGAAAACGCCTTGTATACATACCGACCCCCGGCCAGCCAACAAGCAAGAAACCAAGAGCAAGCAAAGGTGTTGAAATGCGCACACCAGAACCTCCACCAGAAGCTCGACCGGGCTTGTTGTATAATCACTGCGCTTGCACACCTTGTTCTTCAAATGTAAGTATGCCGCTCCGTATATGTATGCCCTTCTATTATATGCGAATACGCCACCAATTATCCCAGGAGGGGACATCGAACCCGTAGCGAAAAGGGGGCCGCTCCGACTAATGCTACCGATAGATCAAGTCGTTATGACCCGTAATCAGATAATGCCCTCGAGGCTCCAGTCGTTCTTCTGCGCCCGTTCCAGGACTTGCCGTCCCTTGTCTGTGAGATCCGGCCGACCGTCTTTGTCGGTAACTTGGGCGAAGAAGACCGGCTTGAATGGTTCATTCTTGCGCTCTCTCTCCCTAGCCTTTTCTCGCTGCCTCTCCTCGAGTTCAACCTTGACGTTGGTCGCCTTGGAGTATTGCTTGGATAGGATTGCTTGCGTGACGCCGTCCCAAAGCTTCAGAGACTCGTTCTCCGCTTGTATCTCTTTTGGCGGGAGGGACTTTTGTGCTACGCTGAGGGGGTTAAGGTCGATGATGACAGTTTGTTTCTCCGGAGTATGAGAGTCCTAAGTTGAATGAAAATCAGTACCCGAGCAGAGAGCAACGCCAGCAGGAAAGATATTGGGTGTATCTAACTTACCACAGGCTGGGGACCTAAGGTGAAGACGATCTTGTCTTTCCAGTTTCCACTGAGTCTAGCAAGTATATCGGAATCGGGAACGTCCTTTATGCGAGTCTTATCGTCATTTTGGGGGTCATATTTGAAAATGACACCCTCCATCCTGTTCTGGGCGCGACCAAGCCATCCATCCTCGAGATAGTTCAGAATGGCTTTTATCTTCGTCTTGGGGCAGGTAATATAAGCCACGTCGGCAACACTGACGGCTAGGGCTCCGCGGAGGATGCCTCCCAGGTGAGCAGCGGGATGCGTGAGCTGATATGTCTCGTTATCTCGTCGCTCGAGAGTGACAAAGATGCCAAGATTGTGTTCTCCGGGAGAGACTTTGATGGCGGTGCCAGTGAACTTGGCGCTAATCTGGTCATACCCCCTGGCATGCAAGCCCTTTTCCGGGCAGCTGATATAAAAGGCGCTCACCGGTGGGTGATGGGAGGTCTGTTCGGTCAAATACGATATGCGGACCGTTTGCCCTGCAGGGTTTGAGCCCGTCTGAGAGACAGAGACGGTAGATCCGGCCCTCGACTCCTGCTTCAACGACTTCAAAGGAGACGCACTGACGCTTCCGTTAACACTGTTACTCAGGTTCCTCGTATCGATGCGCGGTGCATTGTCTTCGGCCTCCCAGTTACACCGGAAGAACTCGCCTAGGCAAGAGTTGTACGGCTTGCAGGGCTTCCCCTTAACATATTTTAGATCCTTGGTAAACCAGAAGCGGAGGACCTCGAGCATGCGGTCGAGGGGCTCATCGGATGTCCCGATGGCCGCGAACGCCGTGGGGTTGTCGAGGTAGTTCCAATACTCGAGATTGGGGGTGGGCTCGAGGAGTTGGGAAGGGAGTGAGAAGCGAACAGATGCAAGATCAGAGACTCCGATGAACCTAGACGCTGTTAGTCATATCGATCGCCTCTTTGCTTTATTTACTCTATGGCGCGTAGCCCAGAATAGCTTGCGCATATCGTAAGAGACAAGAACGCGACAACGCTAGACTCGGCCGTCGGATCAAGATCCGGCTGTAGTGGCGGTGAAGTTGTCGCGTCGGCGCTCTCAGCATCACGAATAAGTAACAAAGAGATAACGCCTTACTTTCGCAAGATGGAGATGAATGTCTTCAGCTTTCCTCCCTCGGACTGAGGAACATCTTCCGTTTCGAGGGTTGGCGGAGGTTGCGATGCCATGATGACAGGTTTAGCGTATAGTGACGACTAGTATAGAGTGCGTCTGACAAGGAGCCGGAACAGTGTTGCGATCGACTGGGTTTTTCTATTTCGTTTGTGTTTCGAGACGCCCCTTTTCGTCGAATAACCGTCGTTGGACGACCACTACGGGGGTTTCGATGCCCTGTCAATAACGAGTTCCTGTTTTGATCCAATGTCTAGTCTAATTAGGAGAGTTATGGGGGCAGAGGAGGGAGTGGTGGCGATGGCTATTGATGGATAAGGAGCTTTGAAGACTTTAGATTGGGATTGGCCTGTGACAAAAATCCGATAAGGTGACGTTGGCACGCAACCAAAAGTTGCAAGCCGATAAGCAACGGCTGATCGGTACTGTAGCATTTGAAGGTACGTACTGTATTGTACGAAGTGCAGTACTTACCTATACGTACCGCCTCCAGTGGCTACAGTTTACGTAGGTAGGTAGGTAGGTAGGTAGGTAATCGGTGGTCAGCAAGTAACGGAACTCAGATAAGTTCCGATTTTCCGGTTAGCAAGGTCCCCCCCCCAGTCTACGTTAAGGGGGCAGGCATGCCTGCTGTGGAATGTGTTTAGCTTTCTCTGTCACGACTTCCATATCCGATATTCATACCTTCAAGGAATAAATCTATGAGCTTCTATGTTTATCGCGGGCCTCAAACGTCCCTTACATATCTTTCCCCAATAACTGGTAGCGACTATGGCTTTGATTGGAGGAACCATCGAGTGCAGCGAAAGGTTTCAGGGGCTCGGTGTCTGCATAAGCCAATCATTCCATCACGCGCCTACAATGCCTCCGTTTCATTTGGTCGCCAACCACGTTGCCAACCACGTTGCCCACCATCATGGCAAAAGGTTATTTATTGAATGCCGACAGTTGATAGCCGAAAGCTTCGAGCCTCGTTACGGTGCGAGAGCTCTTGATGTTTCCGCATCGCGGGAATAAAGTACTTAGGCCGAGATTGAACTCTCCTTATCCGTGCTCGTATGTGTACTTAATTGATCAATGACGTCATCTGTCCATCCGCATCTGCCTTACGGCTTCACCCCGCCATCCCGCAACTCTACCCAGACCAATGGCAGACGGAGATCTGGAGCACAAGTCAGGAGTCCTCTCCAATGCACCACGATATGAGGCGATTCCCCAGGCTGGTTGATTTAGAAGGTCACGATGACCTTCGTCTCATGGGCCCCATATGGGTCAGGCTAATTGACGACGGACACTATTTGGCCGCATGACAAGTCCAAGTCAATAATCAGCATACGCACTGTCAAGGCGGCCAGCAACGGTCACAAGCGGGATTCCACTTCAGTCGATTGCCAACTTCTTTTCTCCTGCCCGTGACGGTATTGACTCTTCGTACAATATCTTCAAATTCGTTGCCGTCGTTTGACCCCGTCTATTCGAGGACATTTCGTCAAATACGGTGCTTGAAGTAGGGATACCGCGCCTGGCTAGGGCGAATGCGAGCCATCCTTCTCAACTTACCGCAAACCCCGCGTGGTCTGCGTAGAGATAGTCTGCTGTTTCAAAGTGGTGTGAGTGTGTTATTCACGACAAAGAGCGCCCACTCCAGGGATTCTGGCATTCCTGGAGACGCTGAGAAGTTACCATAAAAATGACTGAAACGCACGTCTCGGCCCCCTCCTCTGCGCTTTGCGTTAGCTTGGCGCAGCTGTCAAAGGTCCTCCGTGTCGTTGAATGATGGTGCCTGGAGGCGTTTGATCAAGAAGGGAGCGGTGACTTCGCATCGACGTGGTAGCCATCAAGGGGAAGGGCATCAAGAAACCACGTTTTGCGGTTGTACGCAGCCGCGTGTCTCAACCATCCAGTCGGGAGCCACTCCCGCGCGGCAGCCACTTCAATGGAGTGCGAGCCGTGTATTCTCTCCCGACGGTGCACTCGAAGCGAACAGAAGTTGCTCCGTCCAAAGTGATGGAGTGCAACCGAAATAGAACAAGATTGCAAAAACGTTCCACTCGAGGCTTCTACGTTACACATCGTTCACAGGACATGAGCTCGCCCTTTCTGCCAAAAGCAAACAGCAGGAATGTCTGGAACTAACATTGGAGATCGGCTGTCAACGGCACCCGGGTGCATGCAGGTCGTACAATTTGATTGAAACCATCATCCGGGTTTGACTTTCAACAAGGATCATGCTAGTATATATTGTCTGTTTCGATGGTTGAGTTCCTGCTTCATGCGCATCATCAACCTCACTTATCCATCTAGTGGTATACAGTTGTTTAGAATTTTCATTGAGAATTATACGACACACTGCCACGCCCACTTCCTGCGTGCAGTATGTCGGGCAGCGTCCCAGCATATCTCTGTTGCTTTCCTATGGAAAAGTCACTGTGAAAATGTACGTCTCAGATACCACCTCTTCGAACAACCCTGAAAGCCAGACAGGACGTGGAGCACCTTATCATTAGCGAACCGGCAGCTCATACAGGTCTCGCGACGCTGATAGGCCCTGCTTCTGCATGATCCTGCGGACATTTACAGGCCTAGCCTTCGTTAAAAGGCTCCCGCCAACACATATATGCTACACAATGCATGGGTCCTTGGACAATCACTCCATACGGCACCTTGGGGGGCGACTTCGCCGGAAGATAGAGCCCGGTATTTGGCCTGGTCGATACCTGCACGACATCCGAATGCAACCCCCGCATACAGATCCGAATGGAGGCTCCAATGGGAGTGTTGCTTGCGCTTTCCTCATGCGATGATGTTTTGCACAGGGAATAAGAGGGCGTCAGGCAGCCGCCTGCAGGGACTCCTTTTTTGGAGCCGTATTACTCGACTTGTCTCGTTTCTTCGGCTTCTCACCTTCATACAAGCACATTCCCGTCTCACGATGTCTCCACCTAAGGTCCTCCTTACCGGAGCCACCGGCTATATCGGTGGAACGATACTCAATCAGCTCATAATGTCCGAAGCCGAAAGCTTGCGCGACCTGACCATCTCTCTGCTCGTTCGGGGTGAGGACCGCGCCGCCAAGCTCAAGGATAAATATGGCGACCGTATCGTGTGCGTTCCATTCAAGAACTTCGACGAAACGGCCTTCATCACAGAGGTCGCGAGCCAGCATGACATCGTCGTCAATGCGGCGTGCGGCTTCCACCCGAGAAGCGCTGAGGCAATGGTGCGTGGTCTGGGCCTGCGCAAGGTCACGACCGGCCGACCCACCTGGATGATCCACACCAGCGGGTGCTCCAACATCTCGGACCGGCCGCTCACGGGGACGGCGCATCCGGACCGGGAGTGGGACGACGCTGACGCCGAAGCCGTCTACGAGTTCGAGAAGGCCGAGAACGCGCGCGAGTGGTACCCGCAGCGGGCATCGGAGCTGCTCGTCCTCGACACGAGCCTCGAGGTCGGTGTTGACGCGCTCAGCATCCAGGTCTCCAGCGTCTACGGCGCCGGGGACGGCCTGTTCCAGGGCGCCGCCCTCATGATACCCATCATGACGGGCTACGTGCTGGCGCGGGGCCACGGCTTCGCGCTCGGCGACGGCACCGGCGTCATCAGCTACGTGCACGTCTTGGACCTGGCGGCTCTCTACGTCCTCTGCGTGCGCCGCGTCGTCGAGGACCGCGGCCGCGACCTGCCCCGCGGCCGCGCCGGCATTGTGTTCCCAACAAACGGCCGCACGACCATGACGGAGATCGCCCGGCGCTGCGTCGACGCGGCTTTCGAGGCCGGCGTCCTGCCCAGGAACGATGAAGGCCCCTGGGACAGGGAGGTCAGAACCGTGGACCTCCACGAGGCGGCCACCACGACGGCGGGCAGCCGCGTCGTCGCGGAGGTCGGGTGGGCCGGGCACAGACTGACCAGGGGCACCGTGGCGAGGAAGCTCGGCTGGGAGCCGACGAGGGGCGAGGAGGCCTGGGCCCAGGACTTCAGGGACGAGCTCAGGGCCGCGCTGGCGGGGAAGAGGGGCGTGACAATCAGTAATTGCATCAATGAGGCCGCGGGTGACTCGTAAGGTTCTTTTGGTGGAGAGGCTCTGCTTCTATCTTGGTCGAGGCGAGCATTCACGCCGGCGTTGGTGAACACATTGAGTCATCATGAGGACTATGCAATGTGGGACACTCTCGTTCTACCGAGGAATCGGTCACGTTGGAGCACACACAGGGATGACGGAAGTTGGTCTGGACATCACCAGTTGTCGCTTAGCCGTGACCCGGCCCATATAGCTAGCCGCAAGACTGGCCATGGGTCACGTCAAGGGCCGTAGAGCGACTACAGCCATCGAACGACAACGAAATACGCTTGTATATGCATATACCTATATACATCTAGGGTCGGCGTTCTATCGATCCGTGCTAGCACGCAGCTCCGTAAGTTGATTCTACTTAACGCACCGCCTCGAGTTATCCCGAAAATGTTATCGTCTTTTATGAATCCCGCAGAATCACTAACCGTCCCTAATAACGCCAGCCCAGTGGATTCTGGGGCCTTTTGCGTCACGTGTACATCTCGGTATTTCGCGGGCATAATCCTGACGCGCGATAACTTTACACACCTCATTTCTACGAACACTACAACGATATATAGTGCACCCGAAGATGCGGTTTCGGTAGAAAGGTGAATTTTAATTTCGATTATGTCCCGTTGCTACCGTAACGTTCACGACCATTATAAGAGTGTATGTTGAGGTCAAGGGAGGCTATGTAGTAGGGTTAGCGCTCTCTCTGTCGGGTCGATTTCCCAATTGATAGTAGCCCCTTTCGATATATAGCTAATTAGTAAATGACCGCGAACAAACCGAAACATCCGGGAAACAAATCACAGTCAACATAAATAACTCTTACAGACATAAGACCATTTATTGCCTAAGTTAGGGCGACCCCCAGAGTCTCTGGAACCTCATCTGTCCCGGGACTTCGGGACTATGTCCATGGCCACATAGCGGACTATAAAAGGGGTCATCGTGTGCTTATATACTGATATTTCCGATAATGCCGTCGTTCCTACCTCTAACATCCGACTTGGTTGAAAGTAAATCATCTCGCTTGAGCGAGGGGCCCCCTTGCATAAATTATCTATATTCAGAGGTCGTTGCAGGTTAATGAGAAAATACAGGTCGTGTAGCTTGAATGGACCCCGGTTCCATGTTCAACATGCATAAGAAATGTGGTCACGCGGGGATTGCACCGTTGCAGTCGGCATCGCGTTGCATCGTGGACGACCTCCCGCGACATGGAAGTTGCAGATCACTAGAAACCAGGTTCGCATCTCGTATCTAGTCCGTCTTGAATAGGCAGGTCGTCAACTGCTACTCTCCTCTTATCTAGGTGCGAACATATCATCGTATATCAATATCCGACAACCTTCTGTTTGGAGTAGGCCTACAAATGAGAGAAGCATCGTTTTTTATGTAGTCCATTTTTCGTTTACATTAGAGATGACGGCGCAACACCCACTCGGGTCGCGGGAAACCCCGCATTCTTTCCGCATCCTCCTTCCCCTCCTTCTCCTCGTCCTGTTGTCCATTCCGCAAGTTGCATGCGGGGTCTCAAGCTCAAACTCCACAGATAGCACCACGGACATCCTGCGGTTCATCAACCCCCTGATTGGCAGCACAAACGGCGGCAACGTCTTCGCTGGGGCAACGCGGCCCTACGCCCTGGCGAAGCCGGTCGCCGACGTCGACGGGCAGAACACAGGCGGCTTCGCCACGGACGGGTCAAACGTCGTAGGATTCTCCGGCGCGCACGACTCCGGCACCGGCGGAAACCCGAGCTTGGGCAACTTCCCCCTGTTCCCGCAGGTGTGTCCCGGGGACGAGCTGAACGCCTGCGACTTCCGGATCGGCGACCGCGCGACGCCCTATGTCGGGGAGAGCGTCGTCGCGAGGCCCGGGTACTTCGCCCTGGACCTCGCCTCGGGCGTCTCAGCGGAGATGACGAGCAGCGACCACGCCGCGCTCTACAGGTTCCGGTTCCCCGCCGCCGCCGCCGCCGCGGAGGGGGCGGATGAGGTGCGCCACCCCCTGGTGCTGCTGGATCTCACGGACCTGTGGAAGAGCCGGCAGAACGGGTCCGTCAGCGTCGACGCCGAGACGGGCCGGCTGCGGGGCAACGCCACCTTCCTGCCGAGCTTCGGCGCCGGGTCCTACGTAATGCACTTCTGCGTCGACTTCTTCGGCGGCGCCGCGCACGACGCCGGCGTCTGGGTCAACAGCCGCGCGGGCACCGAGCCCAAGGAGCTCTTCGTAACGCGCGGCTTCAACCTGTTCTACCTCGAGGCGGGCGGCTGGATGCGCTTCGCCGACCTCGCCGATGACACGGTGACGGCGCGGGTGGCGATCAGCTTCGTCAGCGCCGAGCAGGCATGCGCTCGGGCCGCAGAGGAGATCCCGGAGCCCCTGGGCGGCGACTTCGACCGGCTGGTGCGGGAGGCCGAGGACGCGTGGCGCGACAGGCTGAGCCCGATCTCGGTGAGGCCCGGCGGCGCCAGCGAGGACCTGCAGACGAGCTTCTGGAGCGGCATCTACCGCTCGATGATCTCGCCGCAGAACTACACGGGGGAGAACCCGAGGTGGGACAGCGGGGTCCCGTATTTCGACTCGTACTACTGCCTCTGGGACGCGTTCCGCGTGCAGCACCCGCTGCTCTCGATCGTGGACCCGGCGGCGCAGATCCAGATGGTGCGATCGCTCCTCGACATCTACGAGCACGAGGGCTGGCTGCCCGATTGCCATATGAGCCTGTGCAATGGCTGGACCCAGGGAGGCTCTAACGCCGACGTCGTGCTGGTGGACGCCTACGTCAAGAACCTGACAGCGGGCATCGATTGGGAGCTCGCCCTGGAGGCCATCATCCAGGATGCGGAGGTGGAGCCATTGGAATGGTCATACCACGGCCGTGGCGGACTCCAGAGTTGGAAGAGTCTCAATTACATTCCGTACCTAGACTATGACCCGCTGGGATTCGGCACGAACTCGCGGAGCATCTCGAGGACGCTCGAGTATTCTTACAACGATTTCTGCCTCGCGACTCTAGCCCAGGGGCTAGGGAAGTCTGATCTGTATGACAAGTACATCCAGCGGAGCATGAACTGGCAGAACCTCTGGAAGGAAGACCAGACGTCGGTGATCCGAGGCAACGACACTGGCTTCACTGGGTTCTTCCAGCCGAAGTACTTGAATGGTACATGGGGTTATCAAGACCCAATCGCCTGTTCGGCCTTAGCTGATTTCTGCTCCTTGACAAGTAATCCAAGCGAAACCTTCGAGGCCAGCGTGTGGCAGTATCACTTGTAAGGCCCCAACTAGCCCCTTAATTTGAGTTGGCCCCGCTGACGTCTTATAGTCTCGTGCCGCAATCTACTTCTACCCTCATCGACTTGATGGGCGGTGATGAAGCCTTCATTTCGCGGCTAGACTTCTTCCATACATCCGGCTTAGCAGACATATCAAACGAGCCAGTCTTCTCCACCGTCTACCTCTATCACTACGCTGGCCGTCCCGCCCTATCTACGAAGCGCCTACATACGTACATACCAGCTTGGTTCAACAACACGAACGGCGGGCTGCCCGGCAACGACGACTCCGGGTCCATGGGCGCCTTCGTCGTGTTCGGCATGCTGGGCCTCTTCCCCATCGCCGGGCAGAACGTGTACCTGATATCCGCACCGTTCTTCGAAGAGGTCAAGATCGCGAACGTGCTGACGGGAAACACCGCCACTATCAGGGCCGTCGGGTTCGATCCGAGTTACGAGAGCATCTACGTACAGAGCGTGACTGTGAACGGGGAACCGTGGACGAAGAGTTGGATTGGGCATGAGCTCTTTGCCGAGGGTTGGACGCTGGAGATCACGCTGGGTGCCGAGGAGAGCGAATGGGGATACGATGTTAAGGATCGCCCCCCGAGTTGGATCGGGGTCTCTAGGGTATAGAGTTGTTCGATCCTACTCATTGAAATTGCATATTTAGTTTCTACCTGTGTTGTGCGTGCTCTACAGTCCTATGGACTGTCCAGAATTTGGGTATGCTCCTTTTTATGACTTGGCTGATTCGCAAAGCAAAATGGGCCGCACCTGAGTTTCCTACTGTCCATTAGAGTCCGGGAAATCACCACAGTCTCTTGAACACGGATTTAGCTTGCGGGAAGCCGAGGGCGCATACGGTGCTTCTCTATCAAAGATTCCCGCTAGGAGTTAAGGGGTGACTGTCTTGGACGCTTGCGCCCGTATTTTTATTCGGCGGATGTTCTGGACTTCCAGCTAGATACGCTGCGACTCCCGCATAATACTGTGAGAATTTGCCGTTCCTGCAGCCTCAGAATAAGTAATCTCTATTAATGTTCCAGCGTCTTAGCCAACTTAGGCTGCTCAACACGCCTCTACTCCTGCTAAGTGTCCCGACATGAAGGGAAGGTAAACTACCAACGAGGAGCTTGAACCCATTTTTCTCCATTCCAGTTAAACATCGTCGCATATGTACTTCACCATTTTATTTACCAAACCCCGGCGGTAGGGAAACGGATTTCCGGCCTTCCGTTGACAATAACGGTGGTGCGCTGTTATTGATGTTATGGGAAACTCATGACACACACGTCCACCACTGAGCCTGTTTAATCCAGACTGTGTCTGCAGAAGAAATCCATGATCCAGCTCGAAGCCTCGAACGCCGCATTGCCCGTCTCCGGCCAGACATGCCCAACATCATCCCCATCGTAGACAAGTCTGACCAAGCCCCCCTCCGAAATCTATATTCACCCCGTTTGTCTCCGCGGTATACCCGTGTTCTGCGGCGCGACGTCGAGACAGTTCCGCCGCGCCCACAGCCCCGCCCAGTGCGGGACGGTGAGCAGACACGCGCCGCGCCGAAAGTCCCCGCCGTACTTGATGGTGCGGTCGGCGCCGCCGTGGAACGCGAGGATCGGGACGGGACGGACCGCGGCGGCGGCGGCGGCGGCGTACGGGACCTTGACGCTCCCGGGGTCGCAGCCCTCCTCCCGCGCCACCTCCCGGATGTAGTAGGCGCCGGACACAGGCGCGGACGCCGCGATGCGCCTCGACAGCGCCGGGTCGCACGCCAGCCGCCTCACGAAGCCGCCCCCTTGCGACTTGCCCGTGGCGTATGTCCGGGCCTCGTCAATGCAGAACGTGCGCTGCGCGAACTCGATCACCTCCGTCGTGAAGCCGATGTCGTCAGCTTCGGCGCCGGGCGCGCCCTGCCAGGTGATGCCGCCGTCGTCATTGGCGTCCTTTCAGGGCAGATTTACGTTAGTTGATGGGTTAAGTAGGCAAGACTTCGGGGGGTTGATTGGCCACTTACGCCTTGCATGTACACTACGATGTAATCCCTGTTCAACTTGCGATCGCTCAGGTCGTCCACCGCCATCTGCTGCGTTATGCTGCCTCCTGCTCCGTGGAACGAGGGGATCATCGGGGTGGCGGTATTTCATGACACACTCGGGCAGCCAGACGCGGAAGAGACGTCCTTCCGTAGTGCGAAAGTCGTTGGAGCGGCTCGCCGAGAAGGGAGGAGCCTGGCCACATCCTGCAGTCCGCTGGGCGTATGGCTTTGGGGCTGGTGCTCCCAGCACTGTTGCAATGAAGTAGGTGATGAGGATTGTTATGTGCATCATTGGTTGGTCGTAAAAGTGAAGTAAGGTGAAGTGACATACGGGAAGAGATAGTGGTGAAGCATAAAATATTAGCAACGAGACGCATGAGGCAGCATTGGTTTATGTAGATTATAGTGACTGGGCACCGCAAATTGGCGATCTGCTCGGTTGCTAAGAACAATACGAAGGCATGAGCAATGCACCGGGGTCGATTGATGAGATCAGGGCTTCAAGATGCATTGTTCTCAACTGCCATCTGAGCGCTTATTTGCAAAGTCTATAAGGCCTCTGGAGCCACCCATCCCTAGAGACACAATTGCCGGTCCCGAAAATTTAATAATAACTAAAGTACTCAGTATACAATAGCAAGACTCTATTAAGGAGTCATCTCATGAAAGGCTATGGACTACGCAAATGCGTGGCTGCAGAGTAAGGAGTCTCAGCCTATTGATTCTACTTGTCCGCATGGGTTAGCTTCTTTGCCCCTATTATGGATCGCATTGGCATTAATCGGGGATTGTAATTTAGCAGTCTACACCTACAAATTACTTTTCCAATCTGGATAGCCTCAAGTTCCAGCCAACCGACATAAGTGCTTCATAACTACAGCGGGCATGGAACTTGTACTGAGGATTAAATAGTGGTCGTAACATTGCTTTTGAGAGTGACACTCATCAAGCCCTTAGAGAAGGTGGAAATTCCTTATAACAGGAAAAGAGGCAGATATAAGTCACTTCTCTTCAAGAATGAATTCGCTGGCATTCATGTTTCTATGCGTCAAGTTCATAACTGCGCCTCTTTCGAATGTGCCCCATGGGACGGCCAGTCAGTACGTACAAGAAAAGCAGAGAAGGCAACCGATGCTGAAAGAGACAAACAGGACCAGTCCAGCGGTCAAACCAGGAAAAGTACAACCTATGAAAAGAGTAAGATTTACATCCCGGTAGACACTCTCAACGAGATTTCCGGCCCGTATCCCCAAACTCCAGGCACTACTTAGTGCGTGTTCAATAACAACGAAACCGCCCTCCGCCCAAAGTCAAGCTCCACCTTAAATCGGCCGGAGATCCAACCCGACGCCCTCGCCAGGAACGCAGCTATACCCGCCGGGGACGGAGACCGCCTCGTCGCCGCCCGGCCGCAGCAGTCCGCCGGTGCAGGTCTTGAAGCCCAGGCCGTCGTCCATGCACGTGAGATAGCCCTCGGTACAAGTCGCGCCGCCAGTCGTGGGGGCAGGCTCGATTTCAGACGCCGTCGAGGTCGGGATATCGATCGGTATGGTGGGAGGCGTGGACGTAGTATCCGGCGGCTGAATGGTCGTCGCCGTCATGGTTAAAGTCGTCTCCGGCGGCTGTACTGTTCCCGTCGTGGTGGAACTCGGCTCCGGCTCCGGTTCCGGCTCAACCGGCGAAGTGGGCCCGGCGCCATCGTCGGAGCCGGGAGGCGGGGCAGGAGGAGAGGATCCGGACCCCGCCGCGCGCGGGTTGCCGTCGCACGGCTGCTCAACGAGCTTGTCCTCGCCCTCGGGGCGCTCGACCGAGGCGCCGGGGTTCGGAAACCGGATGGGGCGCTGCTGGGTTAGGGCTTCGTCGGTGGTGCAGCCGCCGGAGAGCGCGCCCATGTTAGCCATGAAGAGCTCCGGGAAGTCGGAGGTGTCGGCGCGCTTGCTCACCAGGGCGGCGGCGCGGCGGCCCGCGGTCCCTGCGCGCTTCCCGCTCTTCTTCGGATTCGCGGCTGGCGCGACGACGGTGATGGGGGCGCAGTTCATGTAGAACTCGGGCTGGCCGCCGATGCGGTTGAGCCAGGTCCAGGCGAAGGTGTAGTCGCCGGGGGCGACGGCGTCGGGGATGGCGAAGGCGTAGACGTCGACGTTGGGGCCGTCGAGGTTGCCCCGCTGGTTGCGCGCGGGGCAGCCGCCCTCGATGCTGTGGATGACCATCCAGCTCGAGTCGGGCGTCGGCTGGAGGTCGCGCGTGAGGCTCAGCTGGCAGCTGCCGCCGCCGTGCACGGCCGTGCCGCTGAACGAGAGCTTCTGCGGCTCGCCGACGGCCATGACGGTGCGGTCGCCGTCAGCCACGAGGGTCTGGCCCGCGAACTTCTTGCACGGGAAGTTCGAGCCGTCGGGCTCGATCGGGTTCGTGGCGCCGTAGTCGAGGAACTTGAACGGCCGGGGGTTCTCGAGCACGACGTGGGCGTGAGACACGACCGAGGCGGCGACCAGCACCGTGGCGGCGGGGCCTGATGAGAAACGCATGGTGACGAAGAAGAAGAAGAGAACGTGACGAAAGGCTCCCAGGAGGCCGGATGTGTGAGGGAAAGAAAGTACAGGGAATGGAAGAATTGCTGCAGTTTTCTCTTCGGTGGCGGCGGCAGCAGTGGGGGTCGTAGAAATTGTCGAGGCGAACAGCGAGCATGCGCCTTGAGATACTATACCTGGATTGAACACCGGCGGTGCCTTGAATGACAGGCGAAAAGAAGACAAGGGGATTGTTGGTCGCTGTTGCGAGGCACTCAAGAGAATGTGAAGAACAAAGACCGGCTCTGACCAGGTGGTGCTAATTACTGATAGTTCCGATGATCGCTGCAGCAGTGAAGAAATAGTGGTGAATTGCGATGAGTGAAGGTAGAGCCTTTTCCCAGAGAACCGCAAGCTGTATAAAAGGAGCGAGCACCGTTCAAGGCATACGCATATTTGGGGCGAGATTCAGAGATGCATTGACGGATTCTATGGCCAGAAGCGGTAGGTGAATAACAGAGTATAGCAGACAAAGTTATGATAGGAGGATGTGGTCTTTGCTCGGCGCAACCTTGTTTGTCCTCAAGGCAGGTAATATTATTCTACTATGGCATATTGGTTAGAGATTATGCAGTTGACTCGACCCCAACTCAGCATGATTCACAGGTTCTTCATCTGGCGGCACACGCGGCCTAACGCACGAAACATCAGGAGAGGAGGATCAACTGCATTCTACATATGCCACCCGCTTCCTGGCCCAGCTGACAAACATGCAAGATCTCGGTATTGAGGCGTGAGCTTCTCAGCCAATCATCCTCGACTGTCTCATTGTTTCCGGGAAATGGAGCCTAGGCAAGGAATACCAATCGACCGAATATGCAGGCTGACCTCCCCGACACCTATCATCGAAAGCGCAAGGGTGCAGCCCGAAGGATCGGGCCGTTCCTCCAGGTACCTCTATAGTTATTCACTTGCGTCACGCAAAATGGTACTGGATATAGCAGTTGATTCACTCTTCGCCATCCGATTGGTGCGTCGTTGGGGCCAATACTACTCCAATCATGAACTTTGAATAGCGATTGTCTGCACCCATACATGTTTTAGGTTGGCCTGTCCTGCCTGTTCCAGAATGCGTTGTTACACAGCACTCCTGTGGTGACTCCCGGGTAGACCACAGTAGCAATCAAGCCTTCCTTAGCCCCCCACTGCACGCATTCGTTTCACCCAGGTCACAGCTGAGAGCAGTTATAGCTCCGTTCTTCTCGTGGCTGTCCATCTCCACATACTTAGGATCATGCGACCTCTTGGCTTTCCTCACAGAGGTTGTTCGAAGGAGTGGTTACATGCCAAGGTACCCCTGGCGAAAAGCTATTCACCCGTAAGCCTGTATACCATTGTGGGAAGGCCCTTTATGCGAAACGGAACTCACCACCAGGTATCAGCGCCGCAGCGCCCATGACCGCGGTGATGGGCCGCAAGTCCGCCCCCCCCTCGTCGAGACAAGACATCCAAGCAGCGGCCACGACATCTGCGCCCGAGACGAGGGACTCGTCGTCGCCGCCGTAGCACTTGATGCCAAGGCATGCCCCGAAGTCTCTGAACGCGAGGCGTCTGTGGCGGCGGTCGGCAGCCACCGTGTCTATCGTCGAATTCGGGAGGAACCTCTTCCTGGCGAGGTCCAGGCCGTCGGCCGCCAGCTCCCTCGACCAGGCGGCGTCCCTCTCAAAGTGGCTGATCCAGAGGCTCATGCCGAGGTCGAGGGGGTCGTGAGAGGCCCGCAGCGGGCGGGAGCGGTCCACCATGCGCTGGTACTGCTCGATCTCCGACTCCAGCGGCGCGGGCTGCTCGGGGGGTCTCTGGTCGTGTTGCTGCTGTCGCGCTGTCTCCTGCAAGATCCGGAACACGACCATGCCGGTGACGTCGTCGAGGTGACCCTTGCTGGCGACGAGCACGCGGCGCATATCCGCGGAGATCTTCCACACCATGGTGGTCTCAGTCTCGGCCTCCGTCGCCGCGGCGCGTCCTCTTTCTCTTCCCTGCACCGGCATCGGCACCGCGAAGACGAAGTGCGGGTGGATCGCCTCGGCGAGCTGGATGGCGAGGTCGTTATACTGCGCCTCGCCGGTCGCGAGCGAGAGGCGGTTGAGGGCGAACATCCAGAGGGTCAGGTAGTGGTGGTACTGGCCGTCGCCGTCGGGGCCGGACGCGTCCATCTTGCCGATCCTGAGGCCGCCCCCCAACGGCCGCCCGTCGGTCGCGCCGGGGAGGCGCGCCGAGCCGTCCCTCGTGCGGCCGAGCACGTCGTGGACGGTCTGCGCCAGGCGCTTCGCGAGTCCGAGGTAGAAGGTCGGCGGGCCCTTCTCCCTCGAGAGCGTGATGAAGTTCACGACGCCAAAGGCGTCGGTCCACAGATATCGTCCCCTGTGGCCCCCGGCGCCGGGGTTCTCGGGCGGGCTCCACTCGGAGATGCGCTCTGTTGTTTGTTGGTCAGTCAACGGCGCTTCGCGTAAGTATCATCCGCTTATAGGACCAAGACCGGCCCATGGTGATGGTCTAGACGCATACCCGGGCTGATACTGTCAAAAGGCCCGTAGACAGCCTTCATCGCGTCCTCGAACTGCTCTAGCTTGCTACTGTTCGAATCCATCTTCACAGAGCTAAACCGCCTGCATGCGAAGCGTTGTCGGTTGCATCTGAGAGCTGATGGGGATGGTATTATCAGTGTCCGCGGGTAGCAATGAACCCAGCGGCGCATGTGTCAGTCCTGAGACTCGGCTGTCACTAAGATGCCACAAAGTGCGATGTCGTAAAGACAGCGGTCGACGAATAGGCCACTATGTTGTTTATTAACGATGCTCATGAATTGGCCGCTTGGAACGCTTTGTAGGTCAGCAATGTAAGTCTTGGTGTTGGATGATGATATAATTGCGGATGACGTAAGGTTTACCCAGGAATGAGAGCGGTTCACCAGGAATACCTGATATTATACCTATCTATACTTAGGTAGGTAATTACCCAAATAGGTAAGTACTCAGTCAGCCGCCGAGAAATTGCATATAATGAGGGTCGCCCCGACATATGGGGACGCTTCAAAAACCACAACATGCAAGGGGGACGTGCTATCGAATTGATGTGACAGCAGGCAAAAAACTCGGAAGAGTTTACATCTCATTAATAGGACATAGCAAACAGCAGCTGACATTTGTGCAGACCAGATCCGAGTCGGAGTCCGTTTCTAAAATCCCCATCCGGACGCCAAACAAGCCAGAGAAAGCAGATCAGTATTATAAACATAGACACATTCTCTCTGCCCCACACATAAAGACACAACCTCAGCCCCATAGATTTATTACAGAGCCTTGACGGCCCTAAAAAAAGGGTTCGCGAGCAGCTTCTCGTCGGCCTGGACGAGCTCGCGCATCTTGGCGATCATCTGCTCCTTCGTCATGGGTTCGGCGCCTCCCTGACCACCCTTGACCTCGTCCTTCCACTTGACGAGGACCTCCTTGAGGCGGGCGCTGCCCTCCTCGACGTCCTGCTTGCTGTACTGCGTGGCGGTCCCTGGCTCCTCGTGCTTGGACGTGAAGTCCTCGAGCTCGTCGGCCTTGCGCTTGGCCATGCGCACCACCTTGTCGGGGAATCGCACGAGCTCCGCCACGTGGATGCCGAAGGACTGATCGCAGACGCCGGGCTCGACCTTGTAGAGGAGCGTGACCTCACGCTTGTCGTCTCCTTTGCTGTCGCCGTCCTCCCCCCTATTACCAGAAGGAGAACCCGAGATGTGCGCAGTGACGTGCAGGTTGCGCACGCGCGGGTGCTGGTCCGCGAGGGCCGTGAGCTCGTGGAAGTGCGTGGCGAAGAGGGCGGCGCAGCCGATCTCCTTGACGATGTGCTCCGAGATGGCCCAGGCGAGGCCGAAGCCGTCGTACGTCGACGTGCCGCGGCCGAGCTCGTCGATGATGATGAGCGACTCGGCCGTTGCCGACTTGAGGATGTTGGCCGTCTCCAGCATCTCGGCCATGAAGGTTGAGACGCCCTTAAGCTGCGAGTCCGACGCGCCCACACGCGCGAGCACCGCGTCGAAGATGGTGAGCTCCGCCTCGGAGCAGGGGACGAAGCACCCGACCTGCGCCATCAGCGCAATCACCCCGATCTGCCGGATGTACGTCGACTTGCCGCCCATGTTGGGTCCCGTGATGATCAGGAAAGAGGACTCGTCGCGCACCAGCTCCACATCGTTCGTGATAAACTGGATGTCGTCCTGCATCTCCATGCACGGGTGGCGAGCTTCCCTGAGGATGGTCGAGCCCTCGCCCCGTGGATGTATCTTCGGACGGACGTAAGACGTGGGAGCATGGACGGAACAGTGGGCAAAGGCGACGATGACGTCGAGATGCGCAAGGACGCCTGCGAGCTGCTCCAGGACCGGGCAGTAAGAGGCCGCGACACCGACGACTTCGTTAACCAGGCTGCTCTGAGTTCTGTTGTATGTCTGAGACAGCTGGTCAAATTCGCGCCGATAAGCCTGCAACGTCTTGGTCGTGAAGTAGACACCGTTCTTCTGCGTCGAACATTCTTGGTACTTGGAGCTGTTGCGAATACAACCTGCCTCTGTCCGCGTCAACCGCATGCACCAGCCGTGAACCTTGTGGTTCTCAAGGAAGATCTTCTTGTCCCTTTCCTGGTCCAGGTCATCAGCAGCGTTGCGGAACTCGCGGTCCATGTCGTTCCTGAGCTTGTCCAGCTTCCTCCTCACAACCCGTAAACCGTCGTCGAATTCCGGCTTGATAATAAACTCATGGTTGTCGAGAGCATCGAGGTCCACCGTGGTCTCAACCATTTCCGCTAATTTACCTAAGCTGTCTGAAAGCTCCCTGAGCTTGTTGGTGTAGGCTTCGTCAAGTGGGTCTTTGTAGGTCTCGTCCATGACGCCCTCCAAGGTACCCAGGAAGCCGGGTAGTCGAATCACGACCTGATATGCTCTAACGACGTCCTCCAGATTTGCCTTCTTCCGTTGGAATCGCTTCGCTAGACGGTAGAGATCTGGCACTGATTTTAGATGTTCCTCTTGCATGGTCTGACGTAGCTCCGTGTCGTTGACGAAGGCTTCCACCAACTGCTGCCGCTTCTCAATCTCTTCTTTGCTCATAAGCGGTTGTTTCAGCCATTGGGACAGTAGCCTGCTCCCAACTGGTGTCCTGCAGTGATTAAGTAGGCCGTAGAGACTCATCGTCTTAGCGCCGTCCCTCGCGCCCGGCATGAGGTTGAGCGCTTTCAGTGCGGCGGCATCTAGTTTCATGAACTGCGACAAATCATGCTGGTACAACTGGTATTGGCCAAAGTTGGACGGATCTTGCAATATGCTAAGGTACTTGATCAGCGCGGCTGCTGAGCCCATGGCCAACTTGAGATCGGTCTGGGGCAAGAGAGTGGCAGATCGTTCATCTTTGAGGATACGGGCGAGATCCTGTTCGATATCCTTGGTGCCAAAATCCCCAGCTGGCCTTTCCGATATGGCAACTCCGCAGTTGTCGATGATCTGTCGAACCTTGGCCAGTTCGGGGTCTTTGTCCTTCTCGGCCCTATCATATTGGACAAGACACTCCTTGACGCCAAGCTGGATGAGCAGAGCCTCGAAGTTGGAGTACTGGTCATTGTCGAGGAACTCGCTCACACCGAGCTCTCTCACGCTCGCGTCGGCAAAGCAGACTCCAACAGTCCTACCCTCGGAAGCCTTTGCAGAGATCTTGACAGCCAGTATCATAGGGGCGGAGTCAACCTGACCACCCAGTTCGTCTTCAACGTCTTGCAGGTTACCCGGTGATGCCTGCTTCACGATCTTCCAGTTCATGCGACCGCCGCTGCTCGCATATATCTCGACTCGGTTTCCGAGCTTGAAGAGGGCCTCCCGCAGGAACTGTCGGAATACCGTGACGGTCATAGTCACGGATGGTAAACCGCTAGCGTCATTTCGACCGAGCTGACGCACCACCGAGGTTGTCTTATATACCTGCACAAGCCATTAGTCGTTGGGAATAATACATGGAACGAACGAGGCCTGATCTGGCACTTACAGTTCGCGCGATAAAGTTGGCATCTTCTCCATGAGCAGTGTACCAATCTCCCCGGTCAAATATCCGTACAGTCTCTCCGTCTACAGCAGGGAGGGACTTGAAGAAACGGATGAAGCCGTGCTCATCGTCGACCTTCAACTCAGGCCGGGACGACATGTTGAATCGCTCCTATAAATGGAAAAAGAACGTTCCGATTAAGAAAAGGGCAGAAGAATTCTATCGCATATACAAACCCAGGCTGATCATCAAGTCCTCGTCAATGAGGCAGATGTTAACTGATAAGGAAGTGGGTGGAGGAAAGTTATGTTACATTAGACTTCGGCAATATGTACCTTGACGCTTAAAAACGGGACCCTTGACGGAGAAGTCGCGTCTTCATTATCGGTAGACGATAAGTAGACGTGCCGGGAGACGCGACTTGACGCGCTAAAAGTTTAATAGGCGGGCAATGGTGCGGGCCACTAATCTTGACCGCCCAACCTTAATTAATTTTCTGCCGATCTGCTTAGCTCAGCAGCGTTGCGTCACTCTTCCGATTCCAGCGATCGAGCATTCAATTGAGAATTATTTACCCCACTAAAATTTTGAAGCTTTTCGATATTCAGTTATACGAAAGTCCAATGTGAGCTTGTCTTCCTCTCGGTACGGTACGGTACGGTACAGATAGTAAATTCCAATTATAGTCGCCCAAAAATGGAGGAGCCGTCTACCGCTAAGGGGTCGGAGACGGTGGCTGCGAAAATATTAGAGGTTGGAGCTCAGAATCAAGAAGGTCACGAGCGCGCCACCAGCGGATCTCCAAGCGAGACTCGCGGGGTGAAGCGCCCGGCCGAAGATGAAGATGTGGATGACGCTAGCGGTGAAGCCAACGGCGGTGATGCCGAGACCGAGACGCCCGCCGCCTTATCTAAGAACCAGCAGAAAAAGCTGAAGCGGCAGAAGAGATGGGAGGAGAAAAAGCTGCACATGAAGGAGAAGCGGAAAGAGAAGCGCCACGACAGGAAGGAGCGCAAGAAACTCGAGAGGGAGGCCGAGATGGCCGCCGCCGCCGCCGAGGGGAGGGAACCGGCCCTGGGTCAGCCGCCCAAGAGGGATCCGGGCAAGCGCGCACAGGTGCCCGTATCGGTCATCATCGACTGCCAGTTTGAGAAATACATGATGGAAAAGGAGCTCGTGTCCCTCTGCAGCCAAGTCACCAGATGCTACTCCGAGAACAAGAATTCCCAATTCCCCGTTCACCTCTTCGTCAGCTCCTACAGCGGCGCGATGAAGACGAGATACGAGACCGCCCTAGCAAACCAGCACCAAAACTGGAAGGGCATCCATTTTAGAGAAGGGGATTTCATGGAGGTTGCTGAAGAAGCGAAAGAGCTTATGGCCAGTCCGCAGGGAGGGAAGACGACCGAGCTACTCGAAAGGGCCGGGGACGCTAGCTTGTCTTTTGTCGTACCTGTCCAGGACGGCAAGAAGCCCAAGAAATCCACCCCCATAGTCGAAACGGAAGCGGAAGACGTCGACAGGTCCGTCGTCTACCTCACCGCCGACTCGCCCTACACGCTCAACTGCCTCGAGCCGAACACCTGCTACATCATCGGCGGTATCATCGACAAGAACCGGGAGAAAGGACTCTGCTACAAGATCGCCCGGGAGAGGAACGTCAGGGCGGCGAAGCTCCCCATCGGCGAGTTCATGGTCATGCAGAGCCGTCACATACTGGCCACGAACCACGTCATGGACATCATGCTCAAGTACCTCGAGCTGGGGAACTGGGCCGACGCCTTCATGAGGGTCATCCCCACGAGGAAGGGCGGGAAGCTGAAAGAGGACGACGACGCGGCCACCGAAGCGGATCAGGCGGAGGGCCGCGTGGAAAACAATGTCGACAATGGCGGGACAGGGGCTGGAACGGAACAGAGGAAGCAAGAAGACGTAGAGATGGTGGATGGAGACGCCGCCCAAGGAAACCGGGTGCCAGTCGGCAATGCGAAATCAGAAGGTCTCGACGCACAGCAACCCGAAGTAGAAGGAGCCAATGCGGATGAGGGATTGCAGAAGAACGTGCTCGGTCAAAAGGAATGGTCTGCACCTCCAGTTGAGCGGGAGGAAATCCGAGACCCTGTTGGGACAGCCGCGGGATCGTGAGAGGTCGATCCTGTGGGCTTCTATGCAGATTCCAGATCCTAAGCGCCATCTGTAAGCGATCGATGCCGTCCAGAAGCTGTTGTTATATGATGTGCGATGTGGAGGGAAGCGAAGATAGAAGATACCCGAGAACATTAAACCTAGCCTACATCTAGCATCAACCCATAAGGTCATCATCGGTACTCCGGCAAGTTTTAAAATAAGAAACAGCGGCATCCATTAAGACCAGGTTCGAAAACACACGGGCGGCATAGAGTGGTTAGCCACCTACCTAGCCCTCGGCCCGATCTGCGCCATTGCTATGTGTCGGATACAGTGGAGTGAGGTCGGAGGGAATCAGACCGTCTGTCGCGCTAGTGGGTGGAGGAAATAGGGGTAACAGCTAATTTGTATGAGGGATTAATTCCCTGAGACCCTGAAGAAGATAGTTAGCTGTTATTATTATCAACATCAATATACGAATAAAGCTGTAACGAGAATATTTATATTTTGTGGTTTCAGGTTGTTTAAAAATCATAAATCCGGATTACAAGGTTTTTTAAATTTATTATATTTATTTTTAAAAACCTTTTTTACTGTTAACAAATTTGGTATTAAATAATTAATTAAATCGGATTACGATAAATAATAATTAAAAAACGGTTATAAAAGCGAAATTTAAAAAGTTAAGTAAATAAAATACGTAATAAAAAAAACTTTTTAATTATACGCCCGAAAATATCGTTAAATAATTTGATTCCGAATCGGAAAAAATATTATTATTTAAATTTAATTACTTTTTGTTTAAAAACGTTAATAAAAACGTAAATTTATTAATTAATTTAAAAAAAAACGAAATAACGAAATATAATTTTTTTTTTAAATATATTAATTCGAAAAATAACGTTATAATTTTTAATAAAAAAGTTTTGTTGCCGTAAGATTAATAATATATCATTTTATTAAAAAGTTATATTTATTTTGTTTAAAAATTAACGAACCGATATACGAATAAATTAATAATTTAAAGTAATATGCCGGCGTAAACGTAAATAAAATAATAAAATTTGTAAAAGTTAAATATCGGAAAGTTTTAAAGAAAGGAAAATACGTTAATTTAAAGGATTTTTACGAATAATTTAAAAAATAAAATATAATTATAATAAATACCGTAAAAAATAATATTTTCAAATTAATTAGTTTATAATAAATAAATAATTTTATAGATATAATAATAATAATAAAGGCGTAATATACGGATTAATTACGGTTAATTATATTTAAAAATAAAGTTAATAAATTATTTTATAAAATCGTTAATAAGGAAATACGTATATTAATAAAGATACTTTTACGGTA
>QJOA01000445.1:0-39133 GCA_004155915.1 Monosporascus sp. CRB-9-2
AAAAAAAAAAAAAAGGGAAAAAAAAAGGTATTAATTTCCCCCCTTTTTTTTTTAAAGTTTACGCCGGCTTTTTATTAAATTTTATATTTTTTATAAGTTTAATAAATTATATATAATTCCGTATGCAATCATACGTTACCGTACATAATCGTACTAACCCCTTTTAATCTTTATCTTTTTTAATTTTTCCCCCTTTTTTTTTTCTTTTTTTTTTCTTTTCGTTATATTATTTTTTATATACGTACTTTTTCCGATATATACGTATATATATTATTATATCTAATAATATTTATTATTATCACCGGGGCAAATATTATCTTTTTCGCTTTTCGTTTCGAATCCGTATTAATAACGCAGTATATAATACATATACGCGCTATTTGGCCCGGATTCGGGCTAAACCGATTTCGTACGATCCGGAACGTTATCAGCTATACGGCCGTACGGTTTCGTATAAACCTACGTCGTCGGTCCGGAACCGCCGTATTAAGTAAGATTCCCATCCCGTACCAAACGTTCCGTTATTTACGCCCTTTTACGGACCTATCCATATATATATCCCGTCGGCCAAAGCCTTAACTTTCCGTACATCTTTTTCCGCGGATAATAACATAATACGCCCGATATCGGCCCCAAAAAAAATTCGGTTTCGTTTTATTTAGGCTAGCTTTTTACGGATAACATTTTACGTACGGAATAGGATAATTATAAACATATAAAAAAAATTACGTACGAATATTATAAAACCTTACATTAAATAAAAAAACGGTTAAAAAGGTTTAAAGGTAAAAACGTCGAATTCGGTAATTATTATTATTTTAATTAAATTTTTTTAAAAAATTTCGAAAAATTATCCGAATTTTTATAACATTTATTAAATTCGGATATATTTTGTACGAAAAAATTCCGCCGTAATATTAAGCGGTATAATTCCGCGTTAACTTTTACGTTTACCGAATATACCGAAACCAATACGTAAATAACCGGTCGTAAACCGAACTATTTCTAGATTTAAAGATATATATATTATTATATAGGTCCGTTTAAACTTAAGCAAAATGCCGTATTACGTTATACGTAGTTATATTTTTTGGATCCGTAAAAAATTACGTAATAACATTTTAATTTAAACGAAAACCTTAATCCGGATATTATATATACTTTTTCGGAAAAAATCGCGTCCCGTAATTTATATATTAACCGGTACATTACTGCATAAAGCCGTTTTAAAAATATTATCCGTTATATAAAAACGTCCGGATTTTCCTTTAGCCAGATCGACGTTATTTTACGGCCAAATATACAGGTTGTCGTCGAACCTTATGCCGATAAAAAACGGGAAAATCTTTCGCTTATAAACAAAGTCGCTGGAATTATTCCGGATACGTACCCGAATAAACGGTAACGTAACCTTGTTTTTACTTAATATAATCCTGCTGGCGGAATTACGTTCTTTTACTTCCGCGTACCTATTAAATATTTTTCGTACGTTCCGTTATTTTATCCGTTAATATTTTTACGTAATTATATATCGTATAATACGTCCTTACAGGTTAATAATATTTATAACGACCGTACGAAATTTAAAATTACGTTACGTTAATATTTTCGGTTTTTTTTATTTAATCGCAAACGATATTAATATATCCCGTTCGCTTTTGGTCGGTTATTTTAACAGTACGTCGTCGATACCTAAGCAGCCGTCGAGCAGGAAAATTTAAATTATATTCGCATAAATTAACCAAAATTTCGCGCGGCCCTATACGCCGGTCTACGGGATACTTTATACCGAGGCGATACGGATTTATCCAAGGTCGAACGATATATTATATTACCTACTACCCATATAAAAAGCCAACGTTTTATATAATACCGTTATTAAGATTTTATAACTATCGTACGACGTTTCGGCCGTTCGTTATTATTCGTTATTTTTATTACGAACGTAAAATAACCCGAAATTATTCGTAAACTTTATTTTACGTAAGCCCCGGAAAATAAGCCTAATTTTATCGTTCGGGTTTTTTATATAAAAATTCGAATATTATTACAAAACGTTACGTAATTAAATTATTTCGGTCGGTATTCCGGATATATCTGGACCGTCGAATACCAAAAACGTAAGCTTCCGTATATATATTATTTAATATTTTTAAATTCGTACGATCGTAACCGGTTAATTTTACCGGAAAACGTCGATCGCATTATCCGTACGGAAATATTTATACCTAATTAAAATCCGGACGGAAAGTTACGAAAAGTTGTAACAAATTCGATAATTTATAAGCTTTACGGGCGTACCAATTTTCGTTCGCCTTATATGGCCGTACTTATTCGTTCGTTTAAAAACCGGTTCCGTATAAAAAATAAACCTTTTTATACGAAATTTTTTCTTAAAAACTTTACGGATATAACGATCGTACGAAATAATAATTATCCTTTATATTATCGACGGGATACCGGCGCCTATATCGAACAAACAATATTAAATAAATACGGTTTTATATAATATTATATAAATAATTATTAAGTTATTTCTTATTCCTTTATTTTTTCTTTAAAATATTCGGTATATATTAATATAGAATTATACGTAATTATATATATTGTTAAATATATTTACAAATATATTTATAAAGGCGGTAATCGAATTAACTTTAAAATAATACATAATTATATATAAAAAAACGAAATTATAAACAAAATCGAATAATATTTTAACGGCCGGTATATTTCGCCCGCGTTAACGTATTAAAATTTATACGAATTCTACGTTTATGGCCGGTATCCTACTATCGTATAGCTTACGATTTATTTAAACGAAAAGAACCTGGTTTCATTTAATTAATACGTACAAGTTTGTAAGTTTTTTTCATAATTTAAAAGGTTTCGTATAACCTTATAAGAATAATTTTTATATAATATAATTTATAATATTAATAATCCGTACCGTTTTGTTTTATATTAAAACTTTCCGTTTAAATACGTATAAAATATTAAATCGAAAACGTAATACGTATATAAATAAAATCGTATAACTATCGGTCGTATAGTTTTTGTTTATTTTTCGGCAGGCGAACGATTTTATTTCCGTTTATTATTAATTACCGTTCTTAACGCGATTTTTTCGAACATTTTCGTACGGTTAATGGATACGTTTATACAATTTTTAAAAAAGCTTACTTAAAGCTTAACCTGTTTAAGGATAATAAATATTAATACAAATTATTTTGCAAATAAAAAAAATCGTCCATATTTATATAATTCCGTAACTTATTTATTTTTGCCTTAATCGAAAATAAATTTATCGATTTTTTTCGTATTTAGGAATAATTCCGAACGGATTTTTGCAAAAATTTACGGTGCCGTACCGATTTATACGCCTATTACTTATTGGATTTGGTTAATTTTTATCTAAATTATGGTTTATACTTTATTAAATAAGGTTTTACGGACCGGAACCGGAATTATTCGTTTATAGGTTTCTTAACGATTTAATTCGATTAAAAATCGTATTATTATACGAAATTCGTACCAAATAATGTATAAACGTATAATTTTATATATAAAAACGCCGAAGCCGACGTTATTTTACGTATCTTAACCGCCGAATAAAATTATTATTTCCGGATTATTACGGATTTAATTAAAACCGATCCAAAAATTATTAACTTTTATTTTTAAAAATTTGTTAATTACGGCAAAATATATCTATATAAAGTATTATATTATTATTACCGTACGCGCGAAAACGTTATATTATATATAACTTCGTCCGGAATTGCCGTTACCTTACTATCTAAAGGCCATATAGCTTATTTAAGGTTCCGGATTCCTTTTAATATTAACGAAAATTCGGCTTATTCCGTAAAAAAGAATACGGAACTAGCCAAACTTATTTTTCGAACTTTGCTAATAATATAAAACGAGATTATTATGTAATATCGGCTTACTTTCGAAACTATTAATCGTACGTTTCGTAATTTACGTTTACGGGATTTTTTATTCGGCGGAATCCTTTTCGTTTTAAATAACGATTTCGCATAAATTTTTCTAATTACGTCCGAATATAACCGCGTTTACGTTATTAACGTATATTTATAATCCTTTTATATATAACTTTGGTTATAACAATTACGTTTTACTTAAAATATACAATTTTATTATATTAACGAACTAAACCGTATATATATAAATTAATTAAAACGATTTTCGTACAACGAAAAATAACATAAATACGTTTATTTATTTAATTATATCTTTACGGTACCGAATTTATAAACCTTATACGATAACGTATACCCGAATTACCTTTTAAATAAAATATCGTTCGATTTTAATTTTTTTCGGTCGTAAGCTTTTTTAATAATTATAAACAAAACCGTACGGGCCATTAACGAAAAACTGCTTAATTAAATGCCCGGTACCGTACGTACGTACCGGGCTATCGACACTACCATTAAAAATAGCAATTTAGCTGAAAATATCCTTCCGGTCGAATTCTTACGGACTTTTACGCCTAATAAATTACCCCTATCGACGTTATCTTTAAAAGTTAACGCTTTAACCATAATTTTACGGAATATTAATCCGGATAACGACTTATATAATAATACGAAAATAATTATTCGGGAACTTAAAAATTACGGTATTAAAGTTTCTATATTAAGCGGTTCTTTCGACGGTACCATACAAATTATCCTAAAAATAAAATTATTCGTACCGGATAACAATTATTCGGTTAAATAATTTCGTACGTAATTACCGTTAACGTTATGTTTTGTTATAATTATTAATAAAATATAAAATTAATCGTTAAATATTATTAACGTTAACTTACGTAAATCCGTATTTTTTTACGGTTAATTTTACGTTATTATATCCCGAATAATAAATATACATAACTTTACGGTCGGCGTATATAAAATAAACTTATTTATTTTTAATATTATATATAAAAAAATATTTATTTCCTTATAAAGCTTAATAAATATATTATAAATATAATTACGTACGAAAATGGACGGAAATATATAAATATAATCGAATATATAATATATTAAACCTATTACGGCCGGTTTTTTAATAATTATTATTATATTACGTACGAAAGCGTCCGAAATTATCCGAAACGTAATTATTAAAATATTAAAGCAAATACGTAAACGTACGAAAAAGTAAAGGTTTATACGATAACATTCGTATTAACCGGCAATATACCATCGGCGAACGAACGAATATATACGTAACAAAATATTAGTTATCGTATAAAAACGTATAAATTAATACGTAAATTTAAGGTATCGTACATATTTATCCGTAAATAACGAAATTTATTAACCGAACGAAATTATACGATATTAAAAAAAAAAAAAATTAAATATTACGCAAAGGCGTATAAACCTATACGTAAAGATAAAAAATCGTAAAAAGGTATTATATATATATATATACGTACGAAAATATACGCGTATAAGCCGGAAGGAAAAAAAACGAAAACGCCGAACGTTAACGTACAAACTTATACGGATACCGAATATTAAAATGCCGAAAAAAAAACTTTAAAACAAAACGTACGATATTATACGTACGTAAGCAAATTTTAAAACAAAACGTATAATATTATACGTTTTTAAACGAATTTAAAAAAATACGTACGAAATTATACGTTTTTATATAATAAAAAACGATTATTTGTCCTTATTACTTTATTCGGGCAAAACCGTACGGTTTAATTTATTAACTATTTTTACCGCGTAAAAATTTACGTACGAATTAATATATATTTAATTAAAACTATATGCTTATAAATTCGTACGTACTTATAACCTTTTATTGCGCTACCGTAATTATACGAAAATATTTACGATAATTCGATTACGTACAGGTCGTAAATATACTACCACTTTTAAAGGTATTAAATACGATTTCGTACAAATTAATATGGAACGAAAAAAATAAAATAAATATATATAAAAACGGATAAAAACATACAGATATAACCAACCTTAAACGAATATTTAGCATTTTACGAATTATATTTATAACCCGTATAACATTTCTTTGTAAATATTATTATATACATTAATTCAATCCCATATAAAACGAAATCATACGGTTATATACGTACCGACGCATTTTTTATAAAAGCCGTTACCCTTTCGGCATTATTAATACGCGTCGTCGCCGACGCGTTCGATACCGTACATAAACGTAAGTATAAATTATAATAAACGTTAATACAAAAATATACGTAAATATATAATAATATACGGCTATATACGGTTAAATTTTACTATCGGAACAATTCAAAAATACGCGGCATTATATAACCCGCTTTATATTCCGTACGGAGCTATATAAATTAATTCGGCTAAATTTTTTATAAACGGGTTAATAAAAGGTAAAACGGATACATACGTAACTATACGGACTTTAATTTAATAAAATATCTTCGTAACCTCGCCGACCGTACTTTTACGGACGTACGCATATATTTACGAACTAAGTTCTACGGCATTATACGGCTAATTCACGCCGGCCTAAGCAATATAATTAATATAATTTACGTCCGATTTCGTACGTTTTTATACGAACTCCTTAATACTTTCGTTCTTAAATCCCGAACGAACTTATTCGGAAATAATTATATTCGAATCCGTCTACCTTTATAAATTATCGAACGAAACCGTAAACTTTAATACATTTAAAGATAACGCTTTAATCTATTATAACTTTTTAACCGGCCCCTTACGGTTACGTTTAGGTTTAGCCGGTTCCGTACGAAAAAAAATCGGATTAATCGTTTAACTTACGTCCGGCTTCGTACGGATACGTTTATCCCTACCCGTACCTTTAAAACCAAACATAACTTACGTAACTACCCGCAGGCAAACGGCTTTATACGTATATATATAAACAAATTAACGTATATATTTATACGTAAAATTTTTTTAAAAAAAAAACGAAGGAAAATAATTTCGGCTATATACAGCTTTATACAATTAAAAATAAATTAATATTTATATATAAACGTACAAAACCGTACGAATTGCAGAAAATTATCAAAAACGAAAATAATACAAAATAAAACGGATAAAAGCGGGTTTATACAAAGGTAAGGAAAAAACGCAAAATAAAAGCTAAAAAACGACGTTACGGCAGGACCGTACGAAACCGTCTGCCGAAAAGTACAAAAACAATTCCGATTTTCTTCGAATAATTACCGTTTAAATCTTTTCGGCTTTATAATTGCAAATATAATAAATAAAAGGTATAAAAACGATTATGCGTTAAGTTATAATTAATTTAAATTATTCGTACTTACTTTTATAATAATTTAAAAAAAAAAAAAAGTTAATTATAGCAGGCGTAAAAATATAACTGTAAACAAATTTTTTATAAATCCGTTATACGCATAAACTACTAACGCCATTTAATTTATATAATTATGTAATATATTTGCAAATCCGTATAAAAAAAAGGAAACGGGCGATTAACCCGTTTTTTTTTTTATAAGGCTATGTACGGATACGTATAATTTATTTATTTATATTATGCTTGGAAGATGGTGTGTACGATTATGTAAGCAACTAAATATCTTTGGAACTCTAGCTGAAGAGTTACGGGCGTAACGCGCCTGTCTTTTCAGCTAGTACATACAGTATTCAATCGGCAATAGACTTCTACGCTGCATGGCCGTACGTATATGTCTACAGCTTCGAATCATTTTTAGAAGCGGAATACGTAGCACTATCGAATTAAGCAAGAAATTAATTTAGGTCAAACAGTTGGACTTGTATCCATTTGCAGAGGCGAAAGCATTCCCAGTTGCTTAACGATGCGCACTAACAATACTTAATTAGGTAAGCAAGTATAATCCATCAGCACGTGATCTGAGAAGCTCTGTCGCCTGTCAGCCCGAACCCCTTGACTGAGGTGGGTACCTAGGTACGTACCGCCAGCATCCTGCAGTTGGAGATTTTACGTTGCGGTTCGACGCGTTCCATGTACAGACGACGGACGGGAATGGGGTTGAGCTTTTTGAGCAAGGTGCAAACATTAACTTGCCGAATTGACCCGTGTTACTATTTCGTACTTGGTCCATTTCGCAGATTCCCGTCCCAACCCGTGTCCATACAAAAACCGCCTACGCAAAATATCCGCACATACGTAGCGACCTCGCCAAACTCGTACATCTACCAAACCTCTAATTGTGACGCCGGATTTCGCGCGATTTCTCTCGACGGAGAGACACCCAGATTACGATCCCGGACTAGTAGTCTCAGTATTCTCGGCCTTGGTGTACGAATTTGCATCTGCTTCTACGTTCCGTTGCCTCGTCCATTCACTCCATAGCATGAGATGAGATGACCTCTTGTCGACAACTATAAATGATGGAGTCCCGAACTACTCCTCAAGCTTTCCTTTCCAGCTATGCGCCGCGTCTCCGCGCCTACAACAACTCCCTCCTAACCCCCGTCATCCACTCCAATGCGCCCACGGGACCCTTGTCGCGGACCACGAAGCGAGGTACAACCATCGTCAACTACGCGGAAGACGGGTTCGACTACGACGACGACGACGACGACGATTCCCGAAGAAGACCAACGGGTCTGCGCAGCATTCGACGCGAAGACAGCAGCTCGAGGGCCGACGCCGGCGACAAGTTCGGAAAAGAGACGTCGAAGCCCGTCAACGTTCAGGGCATTTATAGAGAGTGGATGCTCAAGACCAGGAGTCGGTCGGATCTTCATAACCAAGCTCAGGCTTCGATGCCCGTCACCCTCATTCCTATCCGCATCGACGTCGACGTTCCCGCCTTCGTGCCCGTCGCACCGCTCGCCCTACCCAGGGGCGTAGCCCATGCTGGTCCCAACATGGACCCCACGCTGTATAGGAACGGGGAAATGACAGTGCCCTTTAAATTGAGGGATATCTTCCTATGGAATCTACACGAGACCGTCATAACCACCGATCAGTTCGCCGCCACCCTGGTCCAGGACCTCGATCTCCCGAACCAGGGAATCCTCATTGGCGAGATCAGCAAGCAGATCCGGACACAGCTGGAGGAGTATGCGGGCGTCGCGCTTCATCCACTGTTCCATTCCGAGGATAGGACGCCTCCCAACGGCTCCGCGCCCGCACCCATCGCCCAACCATCCTTCCGTGATACCCCCGCCACCCCGGCCACGCCTCTTCTACAGTCTACCCGCGGTCCCGAAACCCCGTTCCGGTTCGGCGTCGACACGCCTACCAAGGTCGCCGGTTCGCAAGCCCCGGATGTTACGGCGACTGCGACGCCCATACCTGCAAGCTCGGATGATCTCAACCCCGATGATACCTACCGGTGCATCATTAATCTCAATATCAATCTGTCGTCCCAGCTGTACACGGACAAGTTCGAGTGGTCGTTGCTGCATCCTCCAGGCACGGCCGAGGCATTTGCGAAGGTTACCTGCGCGGACCTAGGGCTCGCGGGCGAGTGGGTTCCCGCCCTAACCCATGCGATCTACGAGGCCGTGTTGCGGCTGAAGAAGGAAGCCTGCGAGTCCGGCGGGCTGGTAGCCGGATGGGGCGCGATGGGTACCGAGCTTCCGAACGACGCCGCCCACGGGGGTGACGCGGGTTGGCGGTACGACCCTGAGCACCTTGCTGACGAGTGGGAGCCGAAGATCGAATTCTTGTCGAAAGAGGAGATGGAGAAGCGAGAGATCGATCGCGAGCGTCAGATCCGCCGCCTCCGCCGCGAGACGGCTCGATTCAGCAGCAACACCGGCATGATCGGTGGCACGCCGCTGGGTGGTGGTCTCGGTCTAGGGATCGAGCTGGAGGAGGAGCGGATGGGGCGAGGAGAACGATCCAAGAAGAAGCGGAGATTCCGGAGTCTGAGCCCCCTTGGCCGATCCGGCACGCCGGGCGGCAGAGGCACTCCCGACGCGGGCTATGGCGGCGGCAGCGGCTCGCTCACCGAACAAGAGAGGCTGAATTGGCGCTGCAGCCATTGCCGCATCTGGGGCACGAGCGTCTGGGCGGTCAGAGATGGCCCGCACGGTCCGAAGGTAAGTACCCGAATAGTTCCGTCGCCTTTGGGATACGTCTTTTGCTGATGGCATTCCAGTCTCTCTGCGCCAACTGTGGTCGAGTATACGAGCAGACCAAGAAGCTGCCGAGGTGGACGAAGAACTTACACGGGATAGATATAAGACCATTCTAGGAGATGATGGGTTGGTAATTGACCAAGTAAGGCTTCAAAGCTAGGGCGACGAAACGGGGCACCGCTTGAGAAAAGCGAGCCGAATGTACGAATTATGGCGTCCTCGTATTGTAGGGTCACGGTATATGCACGGGGTCGATCGCGGCTAGAGCCGTCGGCCGAGGCGACACCATATCGTCAACGCGGACGCGGCAGTAATTTAGGTATTATCTCTAACACGCAGAGTGGCTGGGGGGGTTATATAATGCCTCGCAACGGCTCTTCGTCATTTTGCTGCTGCCTTTGTATACTAGGATACCGACGCGAGGTTCAGAAGCAGCGTAATGCCCAGCAGGAGCCGGCTGGTCCAGCAGCGGAGCGCAGCCTTAATAGAAGCAAACTCCAAAAAGAGAAATCTTGACCCTTCGCCACACGTAATAATAATGCTAACTCGTACAGAAGTCGTGAGAGCCGCCAGCCCGGCGCGCCCCTAGTATATTCCCGGCCGATCCTGTGAGGGGACGTCCTTCTTGAGCCGCGCCCACCGCTCCCCGTACGTCTCGGTGCAGTACTCGTCGAGCGCCGTCACAGCGCGCGAGATCGGGTCCCAGCCCTGCCACAAACCCATCGCCACGCCGCCGACCCACCCGCACGCCGCCATGCAGTACCCTCCCACCACAGCGCGTACCCGAAGTAGTCGACGCGGCGTGCCTAGGCCGAGCGGCAGTGGCAGCGCCGTTCCGCCGCGACGACCACCAGCAGCAGACGAGGAGAAGAGGAGCGTCGGCGCCGACCACAGAGACATCGCCGCCTCCGCCAGGAACAGCAGTGCGTCGAGGCTGTTCACTGACGTGTTGTACAGCGCCACGGTGGCCGCCGACGCTGGCGGGAACTCCTCGGCCCAAAGGTAGCACACCTAGGGGATCTGCTTGAGGCTCGACCCGGTCGCCATCGCCACGAGCACGGCGCCCGCACTCTGGCCGTCGAAGGCCGCGGTCCCCGTCCCGAACGGCGGCAGCAGGGGCGGCACGCCGGCGATGGGCGCGATGCTAAGAGTGGCTCAGCAGGCGGTGGCCGAGTCCGACCGACGGGGGAAGCGGCGCGTACTGCAACGGCATGTCGAGAAGCCGCAGTCCCACGGAGGTCGAAGTCCCCGGCGGCGTCGGGTTCTCGTGCCCGCGCTTTGTGAGATCGGTGTGCGTTCTGGGGCGAGGACGGGGACGGGGTTGCCGTTTTGTCTTTCTCGTGCTTGGAATTCGGTGAGCTTCCTGGATGCCTTCGCGTTCGTACCGTACAGCCTTAGGGGGGTCAAGGAAAGAAAGAGAGTCTAGAGACGGCAGAGAGAACCCGGGCCGTGTAGTGGAATACTCTAGGAGGGCTGGCCCAGAGTGGTCGAATGGGGCCGCCGGTAAAGCTTTTCGGAGGCAGCGTCCCCCCCTGTGTGTTTATTTTGAAAGATTCAAGCCAGCTCGGCACCGGATTCAAGGGTTTGTGTGGGCCGCCCATTCCGGACGATGATGACACGGACTCAGGCCGCTGTCTCCCGGAGGTAGAAGCGAGGCTTCCATTCATCAGGCCCGATACAACGAATGTTTTGAAAAACAGCTTACTGGGAGACGGGTATTTTCGGTGAGACCGCCAAGCCCCGGCTCTCTGACCTCCGGTTATTCAGTATAATGTCGGGCAACGGGACCCATGGGCATGACGGGGCCGGAGCCGGAACCCTGCCTACTCTACCACGTTTCACGCATTATACGCACAATCAACTTCCGGAACTTGCTGCGTATTAGGGGCAGGGCATTGATTCCTGCTTGTTCCTCGTACTGAAACGAGCCACTCGGCACGGAGGCGCAAAGTTTTAACGCCATTGATAGCTGGTACTGCGATACGCCGAATGCTATGCGGTTATGCCCCGATAAGGATCATCTTATACGGCCTGCTATTAATAATAAGCCAGGCGCCGTACAGTAGCCCCCAGTAGCGCAGTTTGAAGGCCCCCACGCTCACTCAATCGTCCAATGTGCTGCGGGACTCGACATATCGCCGACGGAATTAAACCGTCGACATAACGCTTACCGCTTATTAGCAATGACCTCATATTCCCCCGTGATACTAATAGTAGGTAATGGTGTGCCTGGATCGCGGTGGGGAATAAATCAGCGGCATGAGACGGCCTACTCGCTGAACCACTTCGTCTTCCCTTCGGACCCCAAGGAGGTCGTCGCCCCCGGCCTCGGCGGCCCGCCCTGGGTCCAGGAGCAGGCGTACCTCGCCGACGCCACCGTCCCCGCGACGGCGAGCTCATATCCATGAACGTCGGGTCCGAGATCGAGGGGAGCGACATCGCGATACTCCTCGATGGGGCTGAAGAAGAAGAGCGGCGGTGACGACGATGAAGAGGCCGCCCCCGTCCGGATCAACGCCGACGACACGAGCGCCCGCGCCGTCGGTAAGGTGGGCGAGAGGGCGTTCCGTGAGGAGCTCGACGCCTCGCTTCCGCCCTCAAGGAGAAAGGGATGAAAAGGTTCAGGGTCAGGTGGGCGAGGGCATGAGGGACGTCATTAAGGGGTGGACAGCATTGCGCGGGGGGACGTCGGGTCTGATGAGGGCGTGGTGTTCGAGATTTGAGTACTTAGTATCTTGCGAAATAAAAACATCCATGTCAGGTATCAGTTAGCGCGAGAAACTGGCCAACTGAAAGAAAATCCGGCCATCTAACATGTGGAGGTGCCGACCGAGGATGTTAGACATACCCGTCATACATAGTAAGCATATCTTCACAGGCCTGGCGCTGGGTGGCTGAGATACCCTGTGCATAATGGCTTTTGGCCTGGGAAATGCCCCAGAGAGCGGCGGCTGTATATACAGCCGTAGAGGGATTAGAATTTGGTGCGCTTATTCGAACCTTCTGGGGGGCTCTTATTAGTAACATGATGATTTGGATATTTAGCCCTTGCAATGAAATTGCCGTGGCTTTCAGCGCCTTCATGTCATAGGGACCGCCTACCTTTCGAACGGGAGTATCGATCTGCCTACTTGTGGTATGACCACCAATGCCGTTCAGCAAAGCGTCACAGTGCACCGAGTGTAGCTTGCCGTAACTCATTCATCGCACCATCCCTGTCCACGTACCGGGCAGGAGTTGATTTGAGTGGCAGCATGAGTGGCGGCAGCTCTATCATGGTTCTAAGGCAACGGAAACTCATTGGCGATGGCTTCTCATGATGCTCGCTAGCTCTTCTCGGGATGCTTCACGAAGTTATGCAACCTCCCCCATGCTGTGATCCGGATTCTTATCCAGTCCGTAACGCCAATACCGTAACACATACATAGTGGTTTGGCCCGGGCTTAAGTCGTATTGGTCTCGCTCAAGGGCTATAAGTAGGCGAATGGACCAAGGCCTCACAAAGGAAACGGAGAGGGTATCAAAAGGAATTAAATCATTAGAGAGCCATCCAGGGCTCAGGTCGGTCCCAGTCAACATGCTCAAGCCACTGCATAAAGTCTCCATCGTGCCCCAGATACGGCGTGTCGAAGCCGAAGTCTATGTCGCCCGTCGCGGTTGTGGAAGCATCCACCATCAGCCCGGGGTTCCGTAGCGTCTCGCCCGAAGTTCCGCTCACGTTAAACTGCTCGATGTTCTGCTGTGGACGATCCAACTGCTGCGGGTGGCAATCCGCACGAACCCTGTCACCGGCGTGCGGTGGACTCAGGATCTTGTCCAGGATACGGGTGATGACCTTGCGTCCCTGGTCGCAGATCGCGAACGAGCCGTCCCTCGGGTCGACCGCTCCGAGCCTCGCAGCAAAGACAGACAGCTCTTGGATGGTCTGGCTCCTCGGCAGCAACGCGCTGTCGGGGTGGGGCAGCTGCTCCTGTTTCAGGAGTTCGACGGCGATGATGGCGGCGCTTCGCAAGCCGTGAATGACGAGGATGGAATTGATGTCCATCATGAAACAAGACGATACGTCGACGCGTTGGGTGAGCTGTAAGACGTCTTTAAAAATCGCTCGAGCCGTCTGGATCAGCTTCGTAGAGCCCGCGCCGGTCTTACGGATGAGGACGCGCTGGAGGAGTAACTCGTTGCTTCGGAGACCTTGACAGATGTAAAAATGAAACAGCTTCTCGAGGGGCTTAAGCCGACTCAGGTCCATCGATTCATCCCGTACCCTTTGGACGAATGGCGGTAGGCTGGCCCATTGCTCTTCCGTCATATCCTGAATGGCCTTCGCGCGCTGCAGGACCTCTTCGGGGGTGTGCTGCCCGAAAGCTAAGTCGAGGATATCCTCTCTCCTGCAGGCGAACCGCACCCAGGCCCGCAGCCATGTGACACGCTCGACCCGTCCCACTCGGCTAAAGCCATCCTTGTCGAGGTTGGCCGTAACGGCAGCGATTTCGTCCCTCCCGACCATGAGCTGAGCTTCCGAGAGGTCTAACGGGAGGTCGAGGGTGATATGGCGGTATGAGAGGCGTGGGGGACGCCCAAGAAATGCCGCTAAGCCAACCTCGCTCGAATATACCCCGCAAAGTGCCCGTTTCCGCTGCTCCGCAAGAAAGAATGGCACTTTATCGTTCGCCTCTATGCCTTGGTGTAGTCCCATCATGATGACGGTATTATTCTCCGCGCCGGTTGCGCTGTAAAAAGCATAGCTACCGTCCCCTTTGACGGCTCCCGTAAGGCACGCATGTTCACATACTAACCAGAGAAACATGTCGTTCATCGACTGGCAATCGCGGCAGAAACCAAGACAGGCGTCGGCCAAGTCCAACATCCGCCCCGCGAAGTCGATGCCCGCGACGCCGGTCTCTGCCAGTAAAGAGTCGGAAGGGTCGAGGGACGCGGCGCATATGCCGGTAACAGCGGCGATGCATCCGACGACCTCCCACCTCAGGTTCGGGCCTGTTCCTAGGCACGCCCAATCCAGCGGAGAGATGCTCCCGTCGAATATTAAGGGGCTCCGGGTATTGCGCCATATCAGTTCGCACATGCGTCGTATTCTTCCGGGTTCTTGTGCTTTCAGGACGTCTCCGTGATGAATCGATAATTCGAGAAGCCACTGCTTCATGATCGGCTCGAGGCACATGTTACTCGACCCCCCTGCAGCCTCGAATATCCGCGATACGAAGCGGTTCACCGTGCTCCTGTCCTTGAGGAAAGAGAGAACTTCGCATGATTCGGTCATACGATGATGCGAAACCATGACATACCGCACCTGAGAAAATTCCGCGTTGGAGGGGACTACGCCAAGGTTGCCCAAATCCGCGAATATCGATGAGTAAGACGTCACTCCGAGGAACCCAGGATTCTGGCTCGAGGGGGGCTCGCACCGAGCGTTCAGAGGAGGGGCCGATGCCGCGCGATGCCTCTGAACCGCGTTCCCGCAGGTGGAGGCCTCGTTCGCTATAGCTTCACGAACGGCTGATGTACGATCCGTCTCGACGGATTGAACGATGCCCGGGGAGCGTCCGTCACCTGTAATAGTTGACGGGGTCGGGAGTTGAGCCCTAGGTGATCGGCGACTCTAGTATCGTTGTTAATTAGTAAATGTTGTTTTGTTGGCGCAATGCCGGCTTCCCGATGCTATGCACTGACGTTCGGCCATGGCGAAAATGATAATCTTGACACTTACCTTGGCAAGAGGGTTTGACAGGTAGACACACTGCTCTCCTCGTCGCCTCCTGATGCATCTCTGGCATATAGGGACAATGTCTGTGATCGAAGTCAGAACCGATCGGCTATGGGAGACGAGACAGATCCGCCGAACGGTCGTATAGGACTAGACGAGACTCACGGGATCGGCCATGAGTCGGTAGACCTAGGAAAGGGGGCGATAGGCGGTAGACGGTAGGCGGGGGAGCGTCTGGAACGTCTCATTTCACTTACGGTCGCACCTCAACTTGGACTTCCTACAGGGCTCGCAAGATTGGAGTTGTCCATTCCTTCGGTATTTGCCAGTCCGAACTTGCGTCGCGGAGATGGAACCCGGAGTCGGGGTGAGGCTGTTAGTCTGCATGTCCGTGGCCAGACGGAGATAGCTGATAGCTGATCAAACAGCGCGTAAGTAAACCCGGCCCGACGCCAAAAGCGGCGGCACCGCGCTTGACAGAGTTTTAATGGCTGTAATGCTGGCTAGCAGCCAAGAACATCAAGGTGAGCTGGGATCGGCCGAGGGCGGTTGCTGGCCGGTGCGCATACGAGTCGAACGTCTAATTGCCGGCAGACTGCCTAGACCAACGACGAAGAAACATCGCACGGTGATCCAAGTTATTTTGGTGACAGTAGGTGCCGACGTAAGTGGCTGCGTTGGTCCCTCCCAAGAAGGGCGACAATGGCGAGCTTCTGCTGGATGTGAAGTGAGTGTCGTAAGCCAACTCCGATATTTCTTCGCTTGCATTGTTTCTCTTCCGCGGTTCTAGCCTTGGACTCCGCGAAATAAAGAGTGTCTATTGGTTGGTTATGTATACATCGGAGTTCGGTGTATTGCCTAAAATGGCCTAACATGGCCTAAAGCCATGCGATCATTGGCTGCTTCCCTTTCTTCTCGGACGCTGCTGGAAGATGTAGATATACGCATTCATCGGAGTTCAACGCAGGCCTTGGTTTGACTTCGGAATAGAGGATAAGGCTGCAAAAGGGCATATAAAGCATAGAGGATACTGACAAAGTGATATTGCAAACCTACAAGCAGTCCCCTCAAACACAACCTAGCACGCCCCGAACAAGTACAATCAAACCCGTCCGTCAACAAGGCAAGAGACCAACAAGGCTCAAACCCCTGAACCCGCTCCAGCATCATGCCGTTTAAGTTCAGCAGTCTCTCTTCCAAATCATCTAAGCCGAGCTCTTGTTCAGGGTCCGCCCAGCCTCGGTCAACCGGATCTCGTGATTCTTCTTCAACATATTCCTACGACCCAAAGCAGGATATCGCAACACCACGAGCTACCCAAGCTACCGGTGCCGAAATGGCGGCTATAAAGAAGGGTAAGCTTCGTCCATCCTCGAAAGGTTATGAGTGGATTAACCCTAATTAGCAAACAGCTGCGCTAAGAGGAGCCATCAGACAGGTTTCTTAAGCATCACGTGTCGATTAGGATATAGGAGAAGCACAAGGAGAAAACGAGAGCTTAAGCCAACGGGACACGAGCGTAGCAAGAGCTGGAGGCAGCACCCCGACCGGAATCTCTACTTCCGTCTCACCGTAGAACAAGGGCTTCAGGCCATCCGTTGGGCACGGTACGAAGGACGTAGCGTCTATACGCAGCCCCGAGGACCTATTATTCTTGAGTAGTTGGAAGAGCCCCGTGAAAGCCGCATAATCCTAGGGAAATAGCCGATAACGGATTATTAAATCGAAATTCATTACGAGGATCCCGGTCCGCTTTCGTTGAAGCAAGGCGAGGCAATTTGCTCGCTCCATATCACCATGCCTCGTCTCTAGCATCTCGTCCCCGCGTGCGGCACTGATATGCGTGGCCAGCTCGGGGTAGCCAGACGTAGCAGCGGAATCTTGACGAAGATCCTGTCCCAGTCGACCCCCTGGCGCCTGAAACATACTCGCGGTGATGTTGTCCCACGCGAATATAATTAAGGTCGTCCGAATTACTACCGGGTTAGCGAGCAGCTTAATTGGAAACATGGAGATATGGACCACGCTCCCCTGCCCTGCTGGGTTCTTATTGAAGAATTTGGATAGCTCTTCGAGAGGGTCGCCGTATGCCGACACAGACTGATTGCGTGCGCTGATTGCGTAGACATCATGGATCGACCCCTCGATGCACTGGTAGTAATCTGAGCCGCCGCCAACGGACTGTATTGCCTCGTTCCACGTGTAGACTGCCCCATTGGTAATACCGGGCAGGCCCTGGCCATGATGGTTGAGTCACCCCCTATATCCAGTAGCCGGGATACGGAATCGAGTAACAAAATTTCGGCAAGCGATACTGGGAGATGAATCGGCGCTAAATGCAGAGAGCTGGTAATCCTTCTACGGGAATGTGTCACGCCTGGCGCAACGTTGGTTACCGTCAGCTTCGAAGTAGCGTACTGTTGTAATGGCCGCGGAGTTGGTACCGCTCAGCAGAGCCACTTTCCCCTTGGCTTGATTGCATGCGTGCGGCACAAGCAAGCTAAATATATTGAGATGACATATACACTTGGTCAACATCGGTCTTGGACCAGCAATCCCTCAGCCAAAACGAGCAGAAATCCTTTTTAATTCGCTTGTTAGGGTATGTGTGGTGGCTAAAAGATTTGTTGCTAGGAGTCACTAGAGCAACGGGGGTGTAGGCGCGACAGCCCTACTAAGTATTCGTATCTACGTAGCTAGACCTTCGCACTCCCACACCTTTCCCACATACAGAAACAGAGAGATCAATCAGAACAACAATATCACCCCGAATTGCGACCTGTATCTTGACATCACTTATAATTACCAAGACTGGGATTTTCAAAGCCCACTCCGCAAGGGAGGTTTCAGTCCAAGCCACGAGGCCGAGGCCGTCTGGCTTGTGCGTCGATACTCGCGGAAACAGTCTCTTGGTACCCAGGCAAGTTTGACATCAAGCGACCGAGCTTACCGGGAATCGCCCACACCAGACTCGAAGCCTTGCCGGGGATATTTCGCGTCGCACCGCATATTATGAGACCCTGACATCACACACCGAAGCATATATGGCTGAAGAAGAGAGTATTATCAGGTTAACCTTCTAAGACGTCATGTCTAAAAAGAGAGGTTGTAAAGCCTCCTTATATACACATAAAACAGCTGTATCTGAGAGAAAGCGATACTGGACATTCGAACAAGCGCATCCCACTAGTAGCAACGCTAGCTAAGCCACGGCGTAGCTTAACATACCTAGACTTCAGTAGGGTCTGGCACATATGCAGTTGGTGCTCCCGCCAACCTTGCAAACCACAATCCACGTCGACCACCAGATGTGTCTAGCCTGCAATGTCCACACGGGGGTTTATTTTATTTATTATTTTTTTATTGTCGAACCACAGGTAGCCTGACTCAGCTTCAGTTGTGTTGATGATTCATCCTCGGTCAGTATGGCTGCTCCGACTTTCTCCAATGTTAAGGAGCGGGCGGGCTTGCTAAGCTTTTTGAATCGGCAACTGTTCGAGAAACCGACGCTGCCGCAGAATGTCCATCTCGACAGGAAGACGGCCATCGTAACCGGGTCAAACTCCGGCATCGGTCTCGAATGCGCGCGCCAGTTGTTGGACCTAGGCATAAGCAAGCTCATTATCGCCGTGCGAGATGAGTCCAAGGGGCTAACCGCAAGGGCAAATCTATTGTCAGGGCGCTCAGCCCACCCAGGTAACGCTGTGGAGGTGTGGAAATTAGATCTCCAGTCCTATGACAGCATCGTCGCATTCGTGGAGCGCACAGAGAGCCTTGAGCGCCTGGATATTGTGGTACTAAACGCGGGTGTAATGAAGCAATTCTTCGACCTAAACCCGTCAACCGGCCACGAGGAGACGATCCAAGTCAACGTCCTCTCGACGGCTCTACTCACCATCCTACTTCTTCCTGTTTTGAAGGCTAAGAACTCGCCCGACCAGCCCGGCCGCGTGGCTATGGTGTCGTCCGATGGAGCATCTTGGGCCAAGTTCGAGGAGAAGAACTCCACGCCGCTCTTGGCTGCCCTGGACAAGCGGGAGACTTTCAGCCCCGTCGACCGCTATTCTACCTCCAAGCTCCTCAATCAGTTATTCGTGACCGAGTTGACAAAACGAGTCCCTTCCTCGGCTGCCGTCATTACGCTGCCGAACCCGGGCTTGTGTTACGGCACGCGCCTCGGACAGCTTCCGGGCGGTAGCATAGTAGACAGCATTGTATCTGTCCTCAAACGAATCGTAGGCCGCCCTCCTTCAATCGGAGCTCATTCGGTCATCGACGGAGTCGTTCAACACGGCCCGGAGGCGCATGGACAATACGTGGAGGATTGCAAACTGCAGCCGTGAGTATTGATCTAGACTCGCACCTGTTGCATCCGTCCTTTTCTCGTTGCTAAGATGTGGCCACACGATAGTAAGGCACCTCTTGTCTACACGCCCGAAGGCGACCGACTTTCCAAAGCTCTTTGGGATGAGGTTATGGCCGAGTTATCATTTGCGAAAGTGGAAGACATCATTCAGGGGCTGGGAAAGTGATTGTAACAGGACAAAAACTGTGACAAATAACAAATTTAGGGGTTATATACTTAAAACTTTACATTCTCACATACTTAAATCCAGTTATTTACTACAGAATTGTTCACGAAACGAGCACGGACAAAACCCTCTGGAGATAGGTTGGGTGAGTGGGATCTTCCAGCATCTACCCTCCAGGTAGTTCATTCACGACAACACATGCACACCACCCAGCAGCAGCATCGCCAGGACGATGCTCGGCTTCTCCGAGTCGATGACACCCATGGACATGGCGTCGGCGACGCTGGTGGCCATCTGGACGAGCTGCTCGGGCGCCTCGATGGCCACGCACCTGCACCGGGGGGCGTGCCGAACACCGTCCGGCAAGAGTCCGCTTCCGAGGACGACGCGGCAGCCGGTATCCGGCCTGCGGATGACGGGGCCGCCGGCTTGGAAGCTGCTGGACTGGGACATTGTTGCTTGCGGTGGTGTTCGCTCGTTTCTTTTCCTTTCTGTATTCTTACCTGTTCCTTCTGACGGATGTGGACGGCTGATGATGTTCAAAAAGAGTTTCTTGGGCTGCGTGGGGAGCTCCTTAAATACATGACTGCATGCCGACCTCGAGAAATCCGGACCAGCAACGGGCTGTGAACACATTGTAAGCCTGACAATGACTCACTATCTGTGCCGTGGACGACAATGAGATTTGTTTCCGCTTGAGGCGTATGGCACCGTCTTTGTTAATCTGTGGCCACATATTATGATTCCGTTAAAGGGCCCACCATCCTCTTTGTTGGCAGATAATGAATTGTATCAAGGGGTAAGGGATATGGGTGACGGGGGGAGAGTACAAGGATACATTGTTAACAGGGCTACCTAGATACGCGGAGATGCTTTTAAAGAAGGGAGCAAAGCATTTCGAAATGATGAGCCATGTCACATGAGCATCCCAAGGAGACAGCCTAGGTCTAGGTTGAAATAACGAAACCTCGGGGGCCACCACTGTGCACGATTTCTTCTACTGCAGCGTGAAAGGACTCCGGTTTCTTAGCCTGTGTCTCTTTACGGACTGAGGGCTCGAGTCGTCGCTAATAAACGATTACCTATGAGGTCTCCCGTCTGTCACCAGCTTTTGAAGCAGACGACAGAGGTTTGGAGCCAATCAAACCCTGTACGATGCCTCGCATATTCATGTATATCGAAGAGAACATTGTATAGGTACTCGTTTTCGCGGCTAGGTGCGCATCAGAAAAGTTTGTCAGATGCTGCCATTTAGCAGTAAGGGGCTTGCCAGGTGTTCTCTGTAGGGCTACATGCATGTGGCTACCTTATAGATGGTCATGACGTATCGACACTGGGTTGGGCTGACACATCACTGTGGTGCTCGAGTCCGCCATCCTGTCTTGGAACTACCCTGCACTCGCCAACAGCTTGTTAGCTCTTTTAGGCTAGCGTCCGTCCCTCTAGCGGTAGTACTCGGCGGTTGCAGCGGCTTCTTTCTCTAGCTGTTAACCCAACTTGCTTGTAATAAAAACATACATGGTATGGTGAGCATCTCTTTCCCACATACTATCTTGGCCGTCAGGTCGGTTTGCAGTCGCGGACATATGGTCCCTCCCTTCAAAATTCCCTCCATCTGCTGTATCAGCGTTAGGTTTAGATTCGGAATTGGCGTATAATCGTATCAATACCTAGGCGTATGTACACGGCAAGGGAACGGGGCGAGTGACTACCTAGATTAAGAAGGTCAAAGATTTTGTTGATGAGTTAAAGATTTCGAGAATCGGGATGGTAAGAGATTCATACGTCCAGTATGCCATAAATCGTACGGAATTCCCAAGTACATCGGATGATCATAACGATATAGGGATTAGATTGGGCTGACACAGCACTGCGCTGCTCAAGACAATGAGGCTATGTACCAACAAAAAAGGGGGGGAAGGGGGAAAAAGAGAATGTGAAAAGCTCGGGCCAGATTCGAACCCCCCGTCTCCGGGAGCGTGAGGAGGCAAAAAATTTAAAAGAAAAATATGGCCCGGTACTGCAGCACCCGCTGCACCAGTGGCCAAAAAGTTATCGGTGCCCCGTCTCGGCACCCATCTCGGTGCCCCAGTATCGGCACCCTTTTCGGTGCCCCAATCTCAGCACCCTTCTTAGAGGATTGGTGTCCTATTATAATTTATATATCCGACGGAGGTTAAACTAAAATACCAGGGGCTGCCAGGAAGGCATAAGAACCAGGAAACCCGAATGATTCGAAGTAAACTGCCACCTACCTATGCGGTCAGACGTGTTTTAAGGAGTAGACAGAGCAACTGACTCCCTCCCTTTTCACTAAGAACATGAACCTAGGTAAGGTTTCGTTCCCAGCCTGGTTTTGACGTGCTAACATGTTTTCATTTCATGTCTCTATCGCGAGCAGTGACGATTATTTCCACTTACATACAGCATACCTCGCCCTTGCCCCTTCATCCAGATACACTAGATCAACAACGCCATTCAACCACCCAGTCATCCCCAAGCACCTACCCTCTTCCTTACTAATACAACACCTCATCATCTTTCTTACCCTCAGCATTTTCCCTATCAACAGCATCTTTCCTGTTAACATCATCTTTCCTGTCAACGGCGTCTTTCCTGCCAACAAACACCACAAGTTATGGTTACGGGCTCTCGATATCACAATTGAAAAGTGATTCCTCTCAGCCCAAACTTCACAAACCTTTCACCATTCAAAAATCATCAACACCAACCACCAACAAAAGAAGCCACTCGTTTCCTCGACAACGTCCGTCAACAAATTCGAGCTTTTGATGACCGGACATGTCATCAATTCTGAAAGCCCGTGTAGGTATCTCTTACACTCCCGAGCTCCATAGGCTTCAAATAATTTGAGTAGTTGACTGAGCAGACGTGGAAGGGAGCCCACTAGCATGCGGTAGCCCAACTGTGTGCCGGAAGGGTTTCCTCCCTCAGTTCCCATACCGTAGTTTTCTCCTTGTTAGTGTCCCGGGGTACTCGTGGCCTGGCACCTCTCCATCAGCTCGGGAACAGCCTCACTAGTCTCGTCGCCGTCCACAGTCGCCGCGAGAGTAGCGTTAAACCGATTTACTTCTCGTATCAGCCTCAAGTCTTGCCCGTGTCCACTCCAGGGGCAGCTTGACTATGCCCTCACGCAGTTCCCTGCCGCTTATCCCAACAATGTCTGGTCGCATTCCGCCTCACGGGCCAGGCCAAACACAGATATGGTGAAGCATCATATATTGAGTGACAGGCTATCCGTAACTACGACCCCAACCTCTTTCGGCGCTCCCTGAGGGCTTTGCTAATGAATGGACGCGGCTGTGGGTTGTCGAACAAAACGGACAATTTCCAAAATTTCCGATGCCTCTTCCATGAGGACTTTGCTAGTGAGCTGACTGGACTAATAATAATCATCTGGAAATATGACGGAGTAATTCCCACAATCCCCTATATCTCTCGCTATAGCATATACTTGGCGTATATCCCCGTATCAGAGCCGAATTCTAAGCTTCGACGACCGGCCCGCCATCAACTGCGGCGTTTTGGCAGGTACTCTTACAATTGGTCGAGCAGCAAGGTTTGATAAAGGTAAGAAGCGTCTGTGAAAAGAGCGGGGAGTTGCAGATGCGGTCACAGTGTCTGTCACAAATGCGCTGTAGCATAGTTAGCCTGGCTCTGCTTTTCAGGATGGTTACTGCTTCGTCTATCACCAGAATAGAGCAGACTAATGTAGAGAGATCAGACGCATTAGGTACGACTTACAGGGGGAAGGCCCTATTTACGCTCCTTGTTAGTGCTCAAAATTTTGTTCGGGTTGCAGTGGAATAGAGAGGGAACCTACGCGCTTAGCAAGCCCCTCCGCTGTAATCACATCGCCCTGCTGTGCGGCGGCCCTACAGTCGGCCAAACAAGAATCCCGGCAACCAGGGTCTTCTTCCATGCAGGCGTCGCACAGTGCTGAGCACTCTTCCTATATATAAGGTAAGTATTACTGTACTTATACGGCCTGCGTACTGCTTCGTCTATTAAGAGGGAACAAAAGGCAGAAATTCTATATATAAACTTGGGACTTACCACGTTAACGTTCTGGTTTGGCCGGTTGTCAGCATTCAAATTTATTTATAAGAACGGAATGACTCACTCGTATAGCAAGGCCGGCCCCGACGGGAGGTGCCGCAAGAGTCTGCCCAGCAAGGGCGATCAGCACAACGGCCGGCAGATGCATTGCGAAGCAATTGGTATAACTGTTTCCGTCTAATAAGTCTGAGTGGTTTAAGGTTGTCAAGTTATATGTTGCTAACTGCTTGCTCGCAGACTTGGCCTCCAATGTGAGGTGCCCGAGGATATTTTATAAAAAATGCTGGCCTGAACAACTCCATATCACTAAAGGATGTCTCAAAGGAGTGACGGAATTCTGATCACAACATACCTCTGACAACCTCACCACGAGTTCCTGGTAATTACAATGGCCAGATCCAGAACAGATTCTGGCGTTCAGCCCGAGTCTGTGCTCAAGGGAAAGTAGGCCCATATGACCACGCTATTCGTCAAAGGCGAATATTCGATCACCCTATTCGCAATCTTCGCCCCCTGTCCCATCGCGTTCGCGCTTTGTCACCTTGATTATGGGGTGCATTGCGCCAACTGGACTCCAATCTTCTAAGCAACGACCGTGAAGCCAGAGGCAAGCTGTACTTCATTCTTACCGAATCGTAAGAAGCATGACCAAATAATCTAAGCATCGTGACGTCCTTGCTAATGGCTCTGGCGCTTTGTTGAAACCCTATCGACCCTGTAGCGTCGCCATTGCATTCTCGGGGATGTGCTACGATGGCTCATAGATTCTTTCGCAGGTGATGTAAACTATCACGATGAAGCCAAGGTGAATTGGAGGTGAGGTCGGTGATCCCGCGTCGTATGACTAGGCTAACTAAGCTGGCCTACGGAATTTACAACAATCACATGTTATCAGCTCTATTGGAACTTCGCAGTTTAAGCGCTTTCATGGCGGTAGAGTTTATGCAAGCGAGCGCATTCCATCGGAGACTAGATTCTCTGCTTTTAGCGTCTCAGGTACTACGTAGCGGCAAGGAGTCTAGAGTAAACCTACGTTCCCAAAGTTTAACTCTAATCCACCCCGTATATACGTAATGTTAGGGATATATAATCATCATTGGATAAGAGCTACGTCTATCCTTTGATTGAATGGTATGAGGATCATTCGGACAACCTGGAAGTCGGTGACTGTTAACCCTGGTGTTGAATCCCGTGCTAGTAGTCGGTATTGCTGAAGAGTGGTAGTAAACCTAGAGCAACCGCCCTAAACGTCGTGAGATCTTCAAATCGAGTGGCGAAATAAACGGCGGAAGGTAATCCCAGTCGATATTAAGCGTAGACATGCATCGTCGAATGCTTATACACTTTAAAATTGTATGGTGGGCGGCTTGATTGGGCCGGAGGGGGATACCTGACATAGATCATTTATTTCCACATGATGACAAGTGCACATTCTAGGTTGATCATAGTCATTGATTTGGAGCTTCCAGGCAAGGTAACCACCCGAGAGCCAAGGTTATTAGTGATGTAGCATGTGAGGTTATGTGAAGGTAGGGGGGACAATTTACGTGACGCTGCGCTTATCTGTGAAGCCCATACTATGCGTGGAGTGCTGGTCTTCCTTGGCAGAACTAGGATTTAATCTGGGCAGTTATACGGCATCCGAGGCAAGATCGACTGGTTCAACACACATTGGGCATAACTGTTATATGGGTTAGATATTGGAATGTCGTAAGGAAGCTCATTTATAGTCCAACATACCGCGGACAGCCCCCCAGATCATCTTTAATCAGCTATCAACTATGCGCGTCGTCCTAGCTTAAAGATGCGATACCGAATTGCATGGCTCCTTTTCACCCTTCTGGCTCGTTCCATCGCCGGTATACTCACCACTAGGAACGAAGCTCATGTTGTGCACGAGAAGCGAACACAAACTGCCCAAGTCTGGAAGCGGCTCCCTACTTCTATTAACCCAGATGCCATCCTCCCAGTCGCCATTGCTCTCACCCAAGAGAATCTCGGATCAGCTGAAAACGAGTTGCTGTCGGTCTCTGATCCCTTATCTCCTCACTTTGCTCGATATTGGAGTCCGGCTAGGGTTGCAGCCCACTTCTCTGCCGCAGATCAAACTTTCGCAACAGTTACAAGCTGGCTTGAAGAGTCCGGGATACCCAAGAGACGGCTTAAAGGAAGCAATGGTGGAGACTGGATTTTGTTCAACGCCACCGTCCAGGAAGCAGAGCTGCTGCTGAAGACGAAGTACCACCTGTTCACCCGTCAAAATGCACAAGAGGCTCATTTGGGTTGCGACGAGTACAGCCTGCCGGAATCGGTCCGTCACCATGTCGACTTCGTAATGCCCACGGTCCATCTGGGAGCGGGGAGTCGGTTAGCCCGTCGCTATGCAGCACCAGTATCGACAGGAAAATTCCGCAGAACGAACTGGAACGCCCCTAGCATCCGCACGCTGGCTGGCAGACAGGCTACTGGCCCTAGCAGCACTTCGCTCAACTTATCCAACTGCCACCAGCGCCTTACCCCGGATTGCCTGCGCTCCATGTACCACCTGCCTATGTCGGATACCAGCCACCCAGCCAACAGCTTCGGAATCTTCCAACCCTCCCTAGCATCATGGCTACCATCCGACCTCGCCGCCTTCTTCTCCCTCTTTGCCCCCTCCCTCATCGGCCACCGCCCCGTTATGGTCAACGTTAATGGCGGCTACTGGCAGGACCACATGCAAAACTGGGCCTTCAATCTCGAAGCCGACCTCGACTTCGAGTATGCCATGGCACTCTCTGCTCCGCTCCCAGTGATTAATTACGAGGTCGGCACCATGGCCAACTACAGCCTCCTCAGCCCACTTCTGGCAGCTTTCAACAAATTCTATTGTGACGTGCTGAAGACTTCTGCCAGCAACGAGCAGACGGACGCCTCCGAGATGAACAATGTCATAACGTACAATCACTCTGACTGCGGGGCCCTGCAACCTCCTGCGGTCCTAAGCGTCTCGTATGCCGATAACGAGGCGGCTTTCCCACCGGCGTACCTTCACCGCCAGTGCATCGAGTTCTTGAAGCTAGGACTTATGGGCACCACTGTGATAGTCGCAAGCGGTGACTGTGGCCCTTCAGGCCAGGGTTGCGAATGCGTGGATCCAGTCACGGGCCAGCTGAAGGAGGAAACGGACAGCGGAGCCTTCGGGCTCACCTCCCCGGCATCCTGTCCGTATGTCACTGCCGTAGGTGGCACGCAACTGCCGCCCAACGGTTCAGTAGCCGACCGCGAGGTTGCGTTCCGCTACGCTCGTACCAGTGGATTAAGTAGTTCCGGCGGAGGGTTCAGCAGACTGTTTCCGGTCCCTACATATCAGGTCAACGCGACGGCACGGTATCTGGCCTCTGAGGATGCACATCTGCGCACTATTTCGTCCTTCTTCAACCCCGAAGGACGTGGCGCTCCGGACGTCGCGGCACACGCGGCCAACTACGTTACGGTGGTCAACGGAAAGCTGAGGACTGTGTTCGGGACATCAGCATCGGCGCCGGTCTTTGCTTCGATCATTGCGATGGTGAACAACGCGAGGCTGCGGGCTGGAAAAACCACTGTCGGATTCGTGAACCCGGTCTTGTACTTGAATCAAGGCGTGATGAGCGATGTTGTTCAGGGAGGAAATCACGGGTGCGGCAAAGAGGCATTTCGGGCAAGAGAGGGGTGGGATCCGGTTACGGGGCTAGGGACGCCGGATTTTAGGAAGCTTGTAGACCTGTATCTATCACTGCCGTAGATCATACGATCCAACAGACTGGAGAGCATCAGGGAGCTATCAGTTCGCAAAAGTCGGAGGGGCATTCTTCCAGGACCTACTGAGTAGTGGTGTTGCCCTTTGTAATGAAGATGAATATGAAGATTGCACGTTGGGATGCGGAGTGTACGGTAGTGTAGGAGGACCTGGACCGCAGGTGGTGATCCATCAACCACTCCCTGTTAAAAATAATCAAAAGGTTAAAAGGTTTAAATAAAAATAAAGTTGGCTAATAGGATGTCTAATTAAAGGGGTGAGCAAAACTAATGTTAGGCTGATAGGGGGTTAAGGGAGGCTGATACAGTAAATAGCTGAGCCGAGATTGAGCCGGGGAGCGACCAGACTGTAAGTAAAAGTGGGCATCCGTGCCGATTCACGTGTTGTTTGAGTTTCGAGCCATAATAAGTACCACAGTAACTTGCATCCTTAGGCTGTCCTGGGTTAGGCATCTTGGCCTCAAGGATACGAGCCGAAACCTGCCCCACTTATCAGGCTGTGTCCAATTCTCCTTGCCTGCCATTAGGGAGCCCTCCGCCATTTGGGCGCAACCCAACTATGTACTCGAGGAGGTAGTTAGTTCATCCAATGGTTCCTCATATTGTAGGAAAGCTTCTTTAATCGTATTCAAGTTGTCATCACGGTATCTTACAGTACAGCACATCTGGTCAGCATGTAGCCCACTGATACTCCGCTGCACGTTTGCCCCGCTCTCTGGCCGGGAGTAAGGATACATACAGTACGATAACCAACATGTTAGGTTCTAAGGGAGTGAGGTGGCGCTTTAAATTAGCGCTATCCAGTTAGATAACTCACAATAGCTACCCCTGTATATTTATATACGCAGGTTGCAGTCGTAAGATATGATCCTACAAAGAATATATCTATAGATATACACTGTTGCATGGTTACCCCTTACGTACTAAGTTCTACCGGACTCAGCTAAATGTTAATAACAACGTCCATATAACTGGGTAAAACGCTCTTATGCCAATCCCATTCTCTTATCTGCTCGGTACTCATCTCATTGCTGCTGATAATGGAGTTTCTGAGCTGCTTCCCATGGAAGCCCCTCCTAGGAGGAGTCGTTGCCTATATGGCCAGCCTCATCTTCTATAGGCTTTATCTCCATCCCCTTGCCAAGTTCCCAGGCCCCAAGCTCGCCGCAATCTCTCGCCACTACGAAGCATATTACGATGTAGTCTGTAATGGTCAATACACATTCAAACTTGCTGAGTTACACAGAAGATATGGTAAGCAGTTTACCTCGCGATGGTACGACTTGTGGTTAGCTAGCTAAACTCTCTTATCATCAAGGTCCAATAATCCGGATAAGTCCTTACGAACTACATATTAATGACCCAAGCTTTTACGAAAAGCTATACCGCCAGGACGGCCGCTGGAACAAGTATGAATGGTCATACAAAGCGTTCTCGGCCCCGGACTCGGCGATCTGTACGCCAGACCACGACCTGCACAAACAGCGACGTGCTGCAACGGCCCCTTTCTTCTCCAAAGCAAGCGTAACGAGAAAGCAGGGAATCATCCACAATCTGGCGGATAAGCTCTGTGACCGTATTGGAAAGTCCGTCAACTCTGAGTTTAGTATGAACATCGGTACCGCAATCAGCGCTTTTACCCGAGATGTCGCGACACAGTTCATCCTTGGGAAGGACTATAGAAACCTTGATACTGAGGACTTCAATGCCGGCATGACCGCTGTGTTACAGAGCTCAGGGGCTATCTGGCGAGTGACTAAGCATGTCCCCTGGCTTGGCCCGACTATAAAGTCACTGCCGCATTCATTCATGGAGAGGATCGCGGACGACGCGACCAGGTCTTTTCTAATCTTTCTGAAGGTATGTGGTGATAGTCTACAGCTTTGCTCCGCATCTACTTTCAGCCATCCTTACCAACTCCCCCCCGGAATACTCTGATCCTAATCTAGGCGACAGGATTGCGAGCTAACTGCCAGGGCCGCCATGTCGGCATATGCCACCAAGGATCTTGATGATAAAGATTCAAGAACTATCATCGATGAGATCCTTAGGTCCGATCTCCCCTCAAATGAGAAGACACTCAAGCATGTCAACGACGAGGTCGGTACCATCACGGGAGCAGCTTTTGAAACGACAGCACAGGCCCTCCGGCAGGTGCTATATCAAATCTATAGCAACAAGGCCATCCTTTCCCGGCTACGAGCCGAGCTTTCTACTCTTCCAAGTGCAAACGGCCAGAACTTAGCCGCTCTCGAACGGTTGCCGTACTTAACAGCTATACTGATGGAGGCTCTAAGGCTTAGCCCTGGAGTGGCGAGCCGCCTAGCCCGTATCGCACCCGACCGCGACCTCGTGTACGACAAATGGACAATTCCATCCGGGACGCCAGTCGGCATGACCGCGCTTCTCATGCACAAGAATGAGATCCTATATCCGGACCCTGAGAAGTTTGACCCGGAGCGATGGATAGACATAGAGGCTCGTAAAAAGGTTGACAAGACATTTGCGCCCTTCTCCCGGGGGACGCGCATTTGTCTTGGCATGCAGTATGATCACCATTCACCCATTTTCCACTTTCGAAGGCTGACTTCTTGATTAGCCTCGCATGGGCGGAGTTGTACATCGCTACTACGTCGCTCGTGCGACGTTTCGACTTGGAGCTCGATAATGCAGGCCCAAAGGACGTCGTATGTGTCAGTGATCAGTTTGTTTGCGGGACAGAAGACACGAGTGGCATCAGGGTGTTCGTAAGGAAAGCCTGGAGCTGATGATATAGACTGGGGCGCAGGAGGTGTCCTGGAGAGTTCATTAGGAGTCGGGAGTGATTGCCGTTTAAGTGATGGGCCATTGATGTAATTCAATTTATATACCTACGCTTTCGAGATATGGAAGATAGGGAAAGAGTTGGGTGGAAATTGTCTACTTCGAACAGGCACCTCTTCGAAACCAGTTACTCGTGGTATCTTCGAGCCACCTTCTGGCTATTGCTCATTGACGTCATGGACCACCTGCGTCTATGACCTAGTATACTCTCAGGTCGGATGAACTCAAACTAACTAGTGGTGTAACTGACTAGGCATGACGAAGAAATTGTCTGTTCCGTTATGTCATCTTACCAGGGGCAAGTCTGAATGTATCACTGATAATGATTTGACGGCTACAACACCAACACCCAACGATCTTAGCATATTGGCCGCAAGCCAAATTATCCGTGTTGTCTGGGACCTACGACAGAGAATCCTGGTTGAGAGAGTTCGAGAAGTCTCGCTCTAGACCCACAAATGTGAGAATAGGGGTCATGACGCCCCACACCACTTGGGCGTATACAGATGTGTAGTCCCCCGAGCCTCCAGGCTTGCGCGCTTAGTATAGAAACGGAGGAGTATTCAGTTTATATGGAGTAAGGTCACTTAAGAGACCTGTTCCTCCTAAAGGACATATTGGTGGACCGTTGCAGAAATCGAGATTTGTCTAAGCGAAGAACACCCACCCAAACCCCCCCCCTCCACCCTCCCAGAACAAAGCAACAGAATGCTCCTGTGAAGTGAATCAACACAATGCTTTTCGTCTCTTTAATGGAGGACCTTCAATACGAGACTGCAACTGTGATCTTATAAAGTAAAGTTACAGAGGTTTCAGATTATAAAAGCTTTGGACTGGCGGAGGAAAATTTTAAAATAATTTCAAAAAACTTTTTGGCTAATTAAAAGTATTTAATTGCCTGAAAACAAATAAAATGGATATCTGTGGCTTTAGGAAGTGATAAGTATAACGATTAACGCCGTAAATGCCTTAAGGCCTTAACGAGGTATATCAGCCAGCCAGGGGTACGTAGCGCACCTTATATACGGCAAGGCTACCTACTGATCTGCGCATATATGTTCCGCGGCTAAGCTACTTAAAGCTTTACGCGTGATAGCACACGTAACTAGCCTAATACAACAATACACCTGATGTCCCCTATATCTGACAATATTAGTTTATTTCTTAGCGCTGGCCGCTAGCGCCAAGGCTAGGGAGGCAGCCAGTTATGGAAGGGGTAAGCAGAAACATAAGAGGGGTATGGGCGGATAAGACCCCGGCATCGTCCGGAGCAGTGCAAGTAGATGTTCCGGGTTTTCGGCGGCTCCGTTTGAAAGAAACGGTTATTCGGAAAGAAAGCCGTCGACGAGAGGGATTCGTGAGAAACGGTAGGACGTTCCATATCATGGGAAACGCTTGGAGGATCTGGGTGTGATGTCTTCGTTCTGCCAATGCGAGGCTTGGCGGTGGATGGCATATACCTAGTCCGGCTCCACATCCCCCGAGTTTCCGGTCTGCGACAGTGGGTCACTTCTCCGCAAACCCCACTTACCCCGCGATAAGTATCTATTGTCCCCGGACCCCGCAGTCTCGTGGCGGAAGATTATCCCGAGAGAACCCCATGTGTAAAACCTTGGAAGCTCGGCATTAGCACCGCTGCCGCAACTCAACAAACAAACAAACACTATACCAAGACATAAGACACAATCAATCAAACATACACGCCGAGTCGCCTCACAATGCCGCCGATCCCGAGCCAGAAGAACATCATCATCACGGGCGCCGGCGGGCTCGTCGGCCCCCTGCTGGCGGCGCGGCTGCTCAACGACCCGGGATACCGGGTGGTGCTGACGGACATCGCTGAGCCTGTGGTGCCGGCGGGCGTCGAATACCCGCAGAACGCGACGTGCATGCGCGGAGACGTCGGCGACGCCGGCTTCGTGCGGTCGCTGCTCGAGGCGGCGCGCCCGCTGCACGCGATCTTCGTGTTCCACGGAATCATGAGCGCCGGGTCCGAGGCCGACTTCGACCTGTCGCTGCGGGTGAACGTGGAGAGCGTGCGGGGGCTGCTGCTGGCGCTGCGCGAGACGTACCCGGGCGTGCGGGTCATCTACGCCAGCTCGCAGGCCGTCTACGGGCAGCCGCTGCCGGCGCGCATCACCGACGACGTGACGCCGACGCCCGAGGGCACCTACGGCGCGCACAAGCTGATGACCGAGGTCTTCATCAACGACATGCACCGCAAGGGCTTCGTCGACGCCTTCTGCCTGCGATTCCCCAGCGTCGTCGTCCGGCCCGGGAGGCCGACCAACGCGGCGTCCTCCTTCCTGTCCGGGATGATCCGCGAGCCCATGAAGGGCGAGGAGTGCGTCATACCGCTGAAGGACCGCACTTTCAGGTCGTACATCTGCTCCCCGAGCACGCTGCAGGAGAACCTAGTGAGGGTGCTTCACATGGACAGCGCGAAGCTACCGAAGCATATTCGGCACATCAACTTCCCCGGCGTCGCGGCTTCGACGCAGGAACTAATGGACGGCCTCGCGAAGTACGGCGGGGAAGACAAGCTAAAGTTCCTGAAAGAGGAAACGATCCCGGAAGTAGAGAGAATTCTGCGAAGTTGGCCCCAGGATTTCGATATGACTAGGTCATTAAGCCTAGGACTAGTCCAAGATGAGCGGGCGGAGGACATAGTAAAGGAGTACATCGACTCCCTCAAGGCATCATAGGCTTTGGACGAAATAGCAGTAATGGCAGCATTCTACTCAATAACTAGTATACCAAACGGAATGCTTCCGATTTCGCCTTAGACATTTCCGATGTATCCGCCCCCGGATGCCGCGAGCGTAGCATAATAAAGGTTCGTCTCGGCGCATATAACCATTCGGCCGTCGCCGGCGAAGTTGAAGTTGGCAGACACCTGACCGAGGTAAATCTTACCTATGAGTTTCCCAGACGGGTTCCAGACATGCACGCCGTCCCCACAACCCGAATACACGTTGCCATTCGAATCACAATGGACACCTACAAGACCACGGTGTCAGACTGAATGAAACCCTGGGGTTCGACAGGCGTTGGGGCTTACCGTCTGGTACTCTGGAGTGGGCATAAGCGAAAAGTTTGCGGTTCTCCCACGTGCCATCGTCTTGGACATCAAAGCGATAACTTTGTCCCAGTCACTATACGCACATTGTACATTTGCATGTTATGGCCACTTACATGCTCGCGGGATAAGACTGATTAAAACCCCAAAAGCCCTGGCTCGCACCCGTGTCCGCGACGTAGGCGTGCTTACCGTCTGGCGAGAACGTGATGCCTAAAGCATGATATCGTATCAGCCGCAAGACAAGGTTTGGTAATCGCTCTAATCCTACCATTGGGGAGGTGGAAGCCGTCTGCCACCGCAGTCACGGCACCGGTTTTGTCGTTGAGTCGGTAAACCTGGTTTCGCATTCCCGGTGGTGGTCGGAACTCTTGCAGGTACCCTGGATGTCAATGGTGTTAGTCTGGGCCATTCCAAGCCAGAATTTCATGGTTTGGACAGAATCATAAGCATCGCAAGCAGACAGCAAAGTGTATGTCGTAAATCTTCCTCGGGAGAGAGTCTGTGGGTTAGAGCTCCACTATCCTTATCGGCTGCTGTAGGGGGGAAGAAAGAGGCAAAGGGCAAAACAAGACCTTACCGTAGAGCGTGTCCGTGAAATAGATGTCATCGTTGCGAGGATTGACTGCGATATCGTTCAAAGAACTGAATTGGCGGCCGAAATAGTTGTTGAGAAGCACTGTAGTTAGTCTCACGATCAGTCCAAGCCTTTCCCCGGGGCAATAGTTGCTCCCTTACCCGTGGTGTTATAGGGCTCCCGAGGATTCACTATGGCGGGTGGAGTTAGCATTGGGCTGCATACACCCCTATCCGTGAGGACTGAGCGTGTGAATAGTAAATGGCTTGGGGATTCGCTTACTGATAATGAGTTCGGAGGTAACATTGGGCCCTTGGCCTTCGGCTGCGAATAGGAGTTGGCCTTTGTAATTCGTTGCACCTAGACGGATACTGTTAGACGCGGAGTCAACCTAGAACCGAAGGCCACCTACCGTTGGGGTTGACCACTAGGGGATTGGAATCGACTATGTGAAGGCTCACGGCGCCAGTTGCGTTTCGCTGGTCAGACACGGCAGCCGCTTCAGACAGATCGATCTTGAGGATTATGCTCGACTTATTGAGACCCGTGCCAGCCGCGCGTGCGCCTGCATTTTGGACGAAGAACATCTCGTCTGTAGGCGGGTACCTTTGTATGACATGATTAGCGAGGCAGTGAGTCCGGGTCTATGCTAACGTCTTACCACACGACAGCCTCGTGGAATAAGGGATCCGATTCGGTGCGGGCGATCAACGTCAACGTAGGGTTGGATCCGATCACGTCGTAGAATTCGTCATCGTATATGTGAAAGGGCCTGTCCTTTAGGGATGCCGCATCTAGCCCGGGGGGCACGAAGAACTACCACGACTTTCGTACCGCGAGCTTCTCAACACCCGGCGCGGGACTATACTCACAGTTGTCGCATTGGACTCGGTCAGAGGCGGGACGTATGGTAGTACGTTAAACGCCTTTTGATCGATTATCTGGGCTTGTTCCGGGATCTTGTCCCTCGAAGGAGTCTCGGCCGCGTATGCTGATGCGTTGGCGTAGGCTTCGACTAGTATGCCTGCGAGGAGAGCAGCCAGAGGACACCTGAAAGACGGCATCGTGTAACCTTGGCTCTATCCTTCACGTGGTAGCTGCTCTTGTGGGCGTCCTTAGGTACTAGTTCTACATTCATGATCGATGGGCGACTCTCGAGTCCGGGCACTTATAATGCAGTGGTCTGCCAAGCAGCGTACCTAGTAGTAGAACAGCCGTGATATCATTTTTAGCCGGCCTCAATTTGCCCGAGAACGGAGCCACACCTTCCTCCAATACAGGTTTGTTGAGTTTATAGGCATACAAGGTAATCCTGGTGAGGTGAGGGGAACCCCCGGAAAAAGCGGATACATACCCCTATATTAGGAGGCGGGGCTAAAGACGTTCTCCATCTATAACGACCCCAAAGTAGTTATCACCTCAGAATTTCTAGCGTCTGACTGCCTTGCATTTCCCAACTCGATATACCCACTTCCAAACCCCAGTCGTTCCCAGGCTCATAGTACATAAGGTAAGGCCAGGGTCGTTTCTAGGAGGGATTCTGCGCCGAATGAGTCTATGACCTCTAGGTACTTCTAGGATAACACACCTGGATGTCCGTGTGTTGCCGCAATAAGAAGACGGGCTCCGACTCGGCACCACTTGCTGTGGTCCCATTTAATCCATGCAAATGACGATGCTTTAGTCACGTCTAGATATCTATGCTACCCATCGTGCTTATGCTATGCACGACTCTTAAATGCTTGAAACCGTACTTGGCATCGAGGCAGGTCACACCAATGACAGACGCTGTTCAACTACTTTCCGGCCATCCAAGGGACGAAAGAGGTGTTCAATCATCCTTCGGCTTAGATGAGAAGCCCCTAATCGAGATCACCATGTCCTTGCGCTCTCCTTTGCTGCTCTCGGCGACGGCTCGTAGCCCCTTATTCCCCCATAGATCCTTGATGGTCAGCTCCCTGGTCCTAGCGAGGCTTTCCAACTCGTCGAGGCGGTCGAGGGTCGCCCGGAGATGCTCGTCGAACCCGGGCTGGCTGCAGACGGCGCGGAACGCGTTCTGCATGGCGATGGAATCCGCCTGGACCATCGAGTGCGGGTCGATGGTGACGATGTTGAGGCGGTCGAGGGCCTTGAGGAAGTCCTTGTTCGTCACCAGCTCCCCCGCCTCGTGGAGCGGCATCTGCGGCAGCCTGCCGTCGTAGTTCTCGTCCTTCATCGTGGCCCTCTCCTTGGCGATGAGCGCCTTGGCCATGATCATGGCGGATGCGGCGATATCCTGCTGTTGTTCCGCCCCGGGGTCCATTTCCGCGCCGAGAATCCAGCACTGCGACATCCGAGGTCAGTAATCATCCCTCCTCGCTAACCAGGCGAACAGTCCGGGGCTACGGGGCTACGGGGCATGTTCACGAGACTTAGGTTGCTGGAAGACTCCCATTCGGATATTTGTGCCCGTGAACTAGGAAATAATCGGGGGGGAACGACTTCAGAAAATCGCTTACCTGATCGAGGAGCCAGTGCCTCTCCCTCTCGCATATGGCATCGCACGTTTTCAGCATGTCGGGGGACTTGGCCACATGGCTGAGGAACCTAAGACGGCCGCCGATCTTGCTATAGACCTGTTCCAAGAGTTGATCGGGAGCGTCTTCATGGAAGGTCTTGGCCCTGAACTTCTTCACCGAGGCAATGGCGGTCTCTTTTCCGATGTCGCGCACGGGGATGACTTGCAAGCGGGTGGCGTGCCGCACGAGGCGCTCGGTAAGCCAGTGCTCGTCACTGTTGAGGACGACGGTGACGAGCTTGCTGGTGGCCCAGAGCTCGGCTCGCTGTTGGAGCAGTTCGAGCAGGTGCCTTCCGTTCTCGTCGTCGCGAAGGAGATGGGTGCCGTGAATGATTAGGACCAGAGGCCGCCCGATCTCCTTTTGACGTTTAAGCGCAATCTTTTCCGTCTGGTTGAAGGCGCGTTCGATGTCGAGAAGAGGGGTCGTGTCCCGGGGTCCCTTGAAGCTGAACAGGCTTCCGATGTAGTCTTCGTGGAATTCGTAGTCGAGCGCCTTCCCCAACCGTATCCGGAAGATCTCGAGGTCGCCGTGGGCCTCCAGCATAGCGACACCGTCTCCGTTGACCTTGATCATGGCCTTGAGTATCATGGAGGTTTTTCCCGTCCCCTTCTCGCCCGTTACCAGATAATAGTGGCCTTGAGCGCTCCCGTCCACGATCTTGTCGATGATGGCCTGCTCGGCCCGGGGTATCCAATCATCATCCTCGACGGCGCTGTCGGCCCTTACACGACCGAGAGCGGCCCGTTCGAGGTTGGAATCTCCGGGTAAGAAGGAGTTTTCTATCTTCACCAAGACGAGGGACTTATAATACCGGTGGTAGGAATAGCCAGCCAAGCCGAGTATGACGATTGAGCCAAGAGCGGTTGCGGCACCCTCCAGGAGCTTAGACATGGGATCTCTCCAAGTGCGACCGCCTTCGTCCTTGCCTACGCGCTCCCGGGGACGAGTTCCTGTGCTTGGCCGCACGGCGACCTTCCCCAAGATAGGAAAGCCCTGTCGTCTTGGTCCCCCAAGAAGGAGTAGCCTGGCCTAAGACTTTAGTCAGTGTTAAATGGGTGCTCGAGTGGAATAGCATTTCAACTTACCAGGTGCACTCTTGCGTGTCGAACCGGTCTCACCATGTCCGGTGCATCGGTCGTGTGCGGTTCAAAGATTGGCGGTCCAAAACCTATGACCTCCGTGGCCTAAGTAAAAAAGCCGCTTTCAACTGAAGGAAGGGGGACGCATTAGCTGCGCGCGAACGCCCCACACAACTACATGGCGGATCAACCGTATGTATACATTGTCAGAGGGGTCGACAGAGAAACACGGCATCAGGCCCTGGAGTAAGTCAGCGCCCTGCAGCTCGGATCGAAGACCGACCTGGCGGTCAAGATAGTATATGGAAAAGAGAGGCCAACCATATCACGTATATTTTTCTTCTAGGCAGGTTTGGTTGACAGGAAGAGAAAGACACTATCGCAACCGACTACCACTGAGTAGCGCAGGCGAGTGCGGGCGCTAGCCTTAAAGAGCTAGCCGGCTGTTGCGGCTGCTGCAGTGTAGTTCCAGGACAGGAAGGCGGACGTGTAGTGGAACACGGCAACGACGGTGACGAGTCAACACCGTAAAGACACTATCTCGGGCGCCAGTAATTTACCTTCTTCGGCTGCGGGTCCTTGGGCGGTAAACGTTCCGGCACAGACGGATATAAAACAAAAATAAAAAACAATGACGGAGCGGGCGGGACTCGAACCCGCAACCTGCTCTGCTGATGCGTACCAGTCAGGATCCGAAGGGAGTGCCCAGGATCCCTTAGGCTACGCACCGCAGAGATGTGCTGCCAATGCACTTCCGCCCCTTATGACTGAGAAGACGCATGTTTCATATAATATAACCAAAC